>RJWM01035048.1:0-19237 GCA_004363535.1 Dasyprocta punctata | reverse complement strand
ATTTTCTAGCCTGGAAAGATCAAACACTAAAGTTCCTGAGTGAAGTGCAGCTTCTTTTTCCAAAATGAATACAGCAGGATTACATTCCTCCTGGAGTTTGGATCTAGAATGCCCCCCAAGTCCTATGTGTTAAAGGCTTGGTCCCCAGCACAATGCTACTGAGAACTAGTGGAACCTTTAAGAAATAGTCTCTTGTTGTAAGTCTTCCAAACAGTAGGGGTGTGCCCACCAAAGAGGCTATGGAACCCCCATCCTTTCTCTTTTGCTTTTTTAAATGTTGCAGCCACAAAGTAAACACTTTTCTCTGCCATTGTTCCCTTACCACAAACATAAAAGCCATGGCACTAGATATCTCTGGGGATAGATCAAGAAGTTCATTTGGTATAATTCTTAAGCACCAAATCATGGAAGAGTTTTGTTCTATGAAATTATGACATAGGATAGACTAAAATTCTTTCAAACTTGCTCTTTTCAGACTGTATGCATGTTGACTGGTCATACTTTCTTCTTCAAAATATTCCTCACATAATGCTACTGTTAGGATATTTTCAATAGGAAAAAGAGACTATCATGATACTTCAGTTTAGGAACTTAATTTGCATTTGTGTGGGGGAGATAGTCATGTTTGTCATCAATGCAGAGTTTGTAAAGAGAAGTAAATTTTTGTTGAATGTTTTGTTTGCAAATGAATTCTTTAAAAACAGAAGTGTTCTTGAACTGAGATATTACTGTATAGCTAAGGTGCTCGATGTAGTTGGGCATATCTTATACATTTAAATTCCTACCCATCTGTAACAGTGATTGATATATATATAAAACAGATAATTATGCTACTAATCTCTGTTAATTCATAAAAATTCATAAAAAAGAAAGTCATTTTGTGCTTTCTTTAATTGGTTGATCATTTTTTCATGCCTGTATCTTGTAATCTGGATCACTACTTTGAAGACAACAATACACAATATATTAACCATTGTTAATCTTCTTTTATTTTGTTTTGAAATTCTGTGTCACTGTTTTTATTCTTTTTTAATTTTAAAATTTAAAAGATATATATCCTTAGGTGTTTCAACAAATCATTCAAGGTAGCCCAGTCTCAGTTAGAAATCAAAGTACACATCACCAGTTTGTGAAACATTTTAGAATCTTAACATTCCATTACTTGGGGAGAAAGTAGAGAGCTCTTAATCATAGATTGTTGGAAGGATGGTTACTTTGCACAGGAATCTATTTAATGTGGCTTGTTTTGTAAATGAGATCAAAATGCTAAAATGGTTACTTGAAAAGTTTTAACAAAAGAGAGTGACTCTCTTTCTCTTTTAAAAAAATCTGTTATTGATTACCAGATTGAAATTTACACAAATGGAAACATATGGCTTTATTTCATAAACTATCTTTTGAATAAACACACTGTTTCAAAAAAGAAAAACAAACCCAGATGAAACATCTTATGAACTCAAGGCAGGCATATGCCAAAGTGTCTGTCATCAAAAGTCTTACATACAAAAGAATAAACCATATACTAGGTTGAAAAGAATATTCTTTACAGCCAAAAAATCTAATTTCTTTCTAAGTTCAATTATCATAGAAAATACTGTTTTCAAAGGCTATATAGCCATTTTAAAAACTCTCATAAATCAGAGACATTACATACAATGAAAATAAACCTGGAATCCTTTGAACAAACAAGTAAATATTTATAATAAAGTAAGTTCATCTCAAAGTGTCTAGATTTCAAGCAGTTATAGTACAGGTATGCATTGCTAATGACAGGTACATGTTCTAAAAAATGTTTCATTAAACAATTTCTTCAGTGTGTGACCTAGCATACTTATATAAACTAAGATGACTACAACATCATTTGGTGTCTTAATTACTTTCCCACTGATGAAACATAATATCTCATACCCACAATTTAAAGGTGGAAAGGTTTATTTTGGTTCACCGTTAATAAAGTTTTCAGTTCATAATCTGCTGGCTCCAAGGCAAGGGGCTATGGCAGAAGAGAAAGAGCCCATGATATAGTGGCACAAAGCAGAGAGATCAAGAGAGAAGGAGGGATATATACCCTTTCAGGCCGCCTACAGTGACCCACCTCTTCCCACTAGGCTTTACCCCTCAACATCATGTCCAGCTGTAAGTCCATCAGTGGACCATTCCAGTGATGCGTGTCACGTAGCTATGATCCAGTCACCTCTCAGAAACCCCATCTGTGAGTGTGTGAGTCTTTGGGTCGGGGAGACATCTAGATATAAACCATACTACTTGCCAATATAACTTCATGAAACCATCAATGTATGTGGCCTAAAGTTGACTATGCTTTTAGATTAGACTAGCTGAGAATGCAAGAAAAATCTTTATGCGAGACTTTCGAATTCGTGAATAAAAAGTGAAGGCCAAAGGGCACTGTCTTGGTTACTTTTTACGTGTTGCTGAGACAAAACACCTGACACCCAAAATTAGGGAAGGAAAGGTTTATTTAGCTTAGTTTTTGGAGGTTTCAGTCCACAATCAGCTGGCTCCAAGGCAGGGTGGCATGGCACAGGGCAACACTTCAAGGCAGCAGCCGGGCAAAAGCATCCAGAGTAAAGGGGGAAGGCAAGAGCAAGCCTCTTCTCCTCCCTTATATAGTACACAGGACACCTCCCCACCCAGGGTGGGTGTAGCATTCACAAACACCTTGCCTTCCTTTGCACAGGATGAGGATGTTTACAAAGTAAGACCCCTGGCTCCCTGCTGACTCTCTCAGTTAAACTTCTGACCTTCTCAAATTGTAACAATGACCAGGTAACTGCTTATGCTCTACACTCCAGGATGTAGAACTGCTGAGTTACTTATTAAGCTGCTAGACTTCTCAAGTTGACACAATGTATAAACCATAGCGGGCACTCAAAGGATTTGAGTAGAGCATCAATGTGGCAAATTCAATGAGTTTAACTGTCCTACTCTTGAAAATCAGAAGCATTTAAAAGAGAAAAATTAAGTGGAAACATTTTATAAAACCATAATATATTTAATCTTTTCATATATGTGTGTGCATACACACATATGTGTGTGCATCCACACTTTTTCAACTAGAAAACACAAAACTGATCTATGATAACCAAACTGTGAAAAACAAACATTCCTAGTGACAATGAAAAGTTCTAAAAACTAAGCAGTATGATCTTCTGATGGAAGAACACAACCTCACCTACCATCTGAAAAGAGAGATAGCCTGAAGTTAATCAAGATGTTTAATTCAGATGCATGCCAATTTACAGGACATATAAAAGAACATGCCTAATTATACAGTGAGTGTGAGTGTGCAAAATGAATATATAAAATTCAATGATATTTCTATTTAATACCAATAACCAATCCAAAAATAAAATTTAAAAAAATTCAATTTATAATACTGTTGAAAGGATTTTGTATTTTATTTACTCGTTTAGTTTCTTACACTAGGGAGGCAAGAAGATGCTTACACATTGAAGTTTGATTTATTTCACCTATCAGTATGATCTCTACTTGCATCCATTTACCTACAAAAGCCTTGAGCTTCTTCTTCTTTATAGCTGAGTAGTACTCCATTATGTAAAAATTCCACATTTTTTTTTACCCATTCCTTGGTTGATGGGCATTTGGATTGTTTCCAAGATTTAGTTATTACAAAGTTTGCTGCTATAAACATGAGTGCACATATGTCACTGTGGTGTGATGTTTTTAATTCTTCTGGAAAAATACCCAGAAGGGGAATAGCTGGGAACCTCAAATCCTAGTTTTCTGAGGAATGCCCTGACCGATTTCCACAATGGTTGTACCAGTCTACACTCCCACCAACAGTGGAAAAAGGTTCCTTTTTCTGCACAGCCCCTGCAACATTTGTTATTGGTTGATTTTTTTGATGATGGTCATTCTTTCTGTGGTGAGAAGGAATTTCATTGTTGTTTTAATTTGTATTTCTCAGATGACCAATAATGTTGAACATTTTTTCATATCGTACTTATGCTTAAATTTAATACAATAAATAAAAAAACACATTCTCTGAAAACTACAAAACTGCAGTTCAGTAACAGAGAAACAATAGGGAAACACCTAATGGAAATATGGTACAATCATATGACTTAATATTGCATTACCACTTACAAAGCAACTACCAAAAATGTTTAGTAATAAGGAAAATAAGAAATAGATTTAAAATTTAGGTAAAATTAATACAAATGAAGAGATTTCCATTGAATTCCAATAGTATGAATGTGGAGAAAAAAGAGAAAAATGTTCAAGTATTGATAATGTGTATTTTTTGGAAGATAATCATTTGATTGTTTTCGTCTTTCCAACACAAAAACTGTTACATTGTGAATATACCAACTCCGAAATTTTAAATACTGGTCATAAGGAAACATGAAAAGTGACTTGCTAACTAAAAAACAAGTATAGTATTTTTTCATAAAATTTATTTCACTATTGTTTATTTGACTTGCTGAATACATACATGACATATACTGTATCTGTTCAAGTTTATACCCATGGTAACCTTAAGTTTACAATTTTGAAAGTATCAGGAAGTAAACTGTGTTTTTAAAAATATGATCATTAAGAAAGTGCATAATTCTTTGAAATGCTTCCAAAAATGATTATTAAAATTCAAAATCTTAGGCAGAATTCCATTTTTGGACAATCACATTCAATTTAAGAAAAATAAACTCCAAAAGTTACTGACTCATTTACACTTACATCATCAAATTACTAGTTCACCTTTAAGAGATTTGGTAATTTAGGAACATTTTAGTCTCTGATGAATTTGCATTTCCTTCTCATAATTGGTATATTATCCCAAACTAATACTTTTGCTTGCTGTCTCCTACTTACAAAGAATTTGACTCATGGATGGTAAATTTCCTCTCAAACCATAGTTTTCATTATTCGTTCTTATTATCTCAATGAAAAAGGAAAGACAAAGTCTAGTGAAAAAAGCGCAAGTATTGCTAGCTACACAATAAATATGATAAAAGATAAACAACTGCATTTCAGGCAAAGTCTCTCAGAATTTGAGAGAGAAAAAGAGAAAAGAGAAAGAAAGAGCGAGATTTTAAGTTAGCCAATATTTTGAAAAGTTAAGAAAGATACAGAGCACAAGATGTAAACCAAAAAGATTCTTACTACTTTGAAGATAACAATACACAGTGTAATA
Source organism: Dasyprocta punctata (assembly GCA_004363535.1). Lineage (NCBI taxonomy): Eukaryota > Metazoa > Chordata > Mammalia > Rodentia > Dasyproctidae > Dasyprocta > Dasyprocta punctata. The sequence goes on along the minus strand of RJWM01035048.1, from coordinate 14,061 downwards.
ACTAGTGTTATTCCCTTATTATTTGAATATGAAATTAATTTTAATAAAATAAAAAATATTTTAAAAATACAAGCCCAAAGAAGTCCATAAAATAATTATATTTAAATGTTTGCATTTAACACGAATTTTTAATGTAACACTACTCCTGAGATAGGTAATTTATCAACATATTAATCCAGCATCTCAAAAGTCTGAAATGGTCCATTATGAACACAAAAATGATGGAGGGCACCTTCTTTTGCACTGTCAGAGTATTTCTGGAATTTCATGTGAAACTCAAATGTACATGCAAAATTTATAGATATAGCACCAGATTTTAAACTAAAATGTTTGGCCAAAGGATATTGCACATTTTACTCACAGTAAAGAAAACTATCAGCTTTAAAGATCCCTGACCAACATTGATACTAAAAATGTTTCTAAGAGTCTCTTAATCTACTGGCCGAGTACCTAAAAGGACCATAAGTCCCATTAATGTTCACTTAATTGGAACATTGATCCCATCAGAATCCTATTTAGGAAGTGCCAAAGGACAATCCTACATGAGAAGTCTCTGGCTTCATAAATCTATCAAAACAAAAGAACCAGAAATGTAATAGGATTTTGTGAAATTCTTACATTTCAGATCAGACATTACCCCAAAGAGACGTTCCTTTTGAGAAAAATTGTAGATATGCAAAAACACCAGATACATTATTTTGAAACTAAATAAACAACACAAATGACTTTCAGTTACAAGATGGAACCCTGAAGTTTATAGTATTCAGACCTTGCCACTTTATGGTCCTCAAGCTAACAGAAAGGCACTATTTATTAGAAATTCAGATTACGTGCCTCCTTAAATTTACTGAATATGATTCTGCATTTTAGAAAGAGCCTCAGAGCACATTATAGTCTGGAAAGTGCTGTATTAAATAAATACCCTGTCATTGGTTTAACAGGTACATGAATGGGATCATATACATAAAAGTGAAAGACTATTTTAATCTCAAAATTTCAAAACAAGGTGATCAGTATTTACTTCCTTAAGATGCAGTTTGGAACAGTGTAACTGAAAGTTTCATAAGAAATAATTATTTAAAATACTAAATCTATAAATGTAAAATTGTAGAATAATCTTATATCTTTTAAAGTTCTAGGATAAACTTAACACATGCTAACTTACAGAAAATATAAACAAGGAAAAGTATAATAGTTTTATAGTATCTCTATCAAGGCTAGAAATATCCAGAAAAGAAACATTCAGTAAGTCATATTTATGCCTGTATGTGTGCTCTACTATTCCTTCTTCCTGTCTTCTGAAAGGGATGTTCCTCTCCTTTGCTTAAAAAGGCCCCATTCGGAGTGCTGTCATTCAGTCTAGACTCAGTGTTTGTTAAACAATTGAAGCATGATCTGATTTAATCCAATAGAATTGAACCCCGGGACTTGTTCATAAACTACCAGGAAAAAAATCTATTTTTAAGTTTACTTGAATATGGGACCCTTGTAAGCTCTGAACAGCTAAATACCAACACATACATTTGAAACTACATCAAATAAAAAGAAGAAAAATTTGAGAGACAAAAAAACAGAAGCACTTGGATCAGGCTATCCCTAAAGCCTTTATTATGCAAAGAGCTGAAGTTTCTGTCACTTCCCAATGAGGAAGTCTTAACTTCTTAAGGTAATTACTTTTTTGTATCAACTATAATAGTGTAGGAAGCAATCACTTCTAAATTGAGGAAGACTTCAATTGGAAGGTAGAACTTGAGATGGGTTCTGAGTAATGGGTCAGATTTTGGTGGAGGAGCTGAGTCCCTCATGAAGTGCCTGAGACTATGCACCAACGATTCATTCAGAAAGGCAAAAGGTCATGGAGGGAGGGAGAGGAGGTAGGAGGAGAGGAGAGGGGGAGGAAAAAGAACTAAGATGTTATACACATACACCAACTCCCCACAAGGAATGTAATCATTATATACTGCAAACATGTGCAAATAAAAAATTTTTTCAAAGAAAGGCAAAAGGAATCTTTTATTGCTTGAGCCCTACAGGTAAATGAGGCTTGTACAACACTGATTTTGCTGACATTCAAGCATTGCCTCTAAAAACATTAAACTTCTAAGTCTCAAGTCCCCCTTTCTGGTGTTGATCCAACAACACTAGATTTCTACCTGATTTGCACCCATCCAGCCTGCCTATGTGACACCTGGTTAGAACTTTCGGATTCTTGAAAAACTATCCCACCTACCACCCTCCAACCTACAGTTATAAACACTACTCAGGAGCCTACCTTCAATCCCTGGGGACCAGTAGGAGTGCAGTAGCTGCCAGAAGTGAACACACAGAGCACCACGTTTACACTACTTTGTTTCTGTATCTTCTTTAAGAGCCATCTAAATATGGTAACGAATTCCCTTATCAAGTCTCTATGTGAGATGCAGTTCAAAAATTTAGAAAATTTATGCTACCATGGCCACTTTCCAAATTTAAATCTTAACTAGATCCAAATTTAAACCTTAAGCTTTATCTTCTAGCTCAAAATAATGATATAACATGCCTGATTATATCCATAAACGAATTAACCCACTCCCTATAGCTGTTCTTCTGCTTAAAGGTAAATATTGTTTTCTGCTTTCTGTAGAATATAGACTTGAGGAAGAAATTACATAATCATGATCTGTCACACACAATCCAGATGGAGTAACTAGGCCTCTGAGGAAAGAGTGTAATGTGGTTTCCAATAACTTCTGAGATAAGATTGTGTAATTTATTTCCTGTTAAAAGATAATGCTAAAAAAAAAAAAAGCAAGAAGTTTTATTCTTGAAAGTAAGGCTACAAACTCAAAAATACTTGCCCGCAATGATTTCGTGAATAACTATGATCAGTTTCATAAGACATAGAAAACAAGATACATTTCAGGCGTAATCATTGTTTGTTATTGGTTTCCATCTGTGGAAGAGGTATATCTTTAGTATATTTTGATGTGATTTTCCTTCCTTCTTTGCTTTGTGTCTGGCAACTTGATGACTTGATATTTGTTTTATTACTTTCTTTTTTCCTTTAGCCCCCACAGAAACAAAAATGCACACTCAAATTAAAAAAAAACTAAGAATTTTTAAAAGTTTCAGATGCATGCTATCAATGCTGTCAAGTAAATTTTTCAGAAAGTACAAAAATTTGAATCACTCAAAACAAAGGGGGAGTTAGCAGAATCGCCCAAAGAGAAAAAAAAAAAAAAACGAAAAGACACATCGAAAAACTTTCATTCAAAGAACAAAGAGAGAAGCAAAAATAATTTCAGGATTAAGATTTCTATTTCCATCAACCACCAACCCTCACTAAAGGGACCATCAACCATGAAAATTCCACATGAGAAGCAGAAAAAAGGGTAGAATAATATGGTCAGTATGATCAACCTCCTCACATACATTCCTGTCATAATCTGTATTAGAGAAACAAAACCAAAAGTGTGTGTATGTGTGTATGAAGGGGGGTATTTAAGTGTGATTGTGGAGGCTCATAAATGAACTCTACAGGCATGTTAGCAAGCTGATTGAGACCTGTCCACATTCCACAGTGTGATGAATAGGCTAGATAACTCAGAATACACAAACTCTATGGACTCTATGGATTCAAATTGTAATTTCATCTAAAATATAGCATCAGAACGTCTAGACTGATGTTTGATGGAATATCTGAGTAGCACAGCCTAGGCAAGTTGACATGGAAAATTTACTATCAGAAATGCACTCTCTGTTAAGTTGGTGCAGGAAGATTATACAAACTGCCACCCAGCCCAATAATTCAGTACTTTATAAGTATTTCACATAAGGAAGACTAAAAGACTAGAATGGTTTTAATATTTTTGGCATAAACAACTCTATATAAGGAGAAAATGTTGGATGGAGATAAACTGTTCAAATGGAATAGTGGGAGGGAGATAAGTAGGTATTTTAGATACACGGCACTATAGATAATAGAATGCATATTGCAGGAAGATAACCAAATGCACAAGTCTACAGTTCAGGAGAAATTAGAGTCTAAAATATAAATTTGAGATTCATTGGTATATAGATGATTAGGTAAAGTCATTGAATAAATATCTACTAAAGAGAGAGAAACCTCCAACAACCTCTTTGGATGAACCCAACATTTCAAGAAGAGACAGATAAAGCAGGCCCAGTACAGAAGATTAGAAAAAGAAGCAGAAAGAGGAGCAAGAAGCAAGTGAGCTCACAGAAGCCAAGAAAAGCAAATGTTTCAAGAAGAACTATTTGACTGAGTCATTCACAACTGAAAACGTGGAGAATAACCAATGGACATTACTCTGAAATTTTTCCAAATTAATATACAGTCTCATAAAAAAAAAGCAAATAAAAATAGCTCAAAAGAATTTTTTTGTATCTTCTCCAAGTATCACAAACCTCAAAAGAGACAACATGTTATATTTTCTCGTATCTGTCTGCACCAGATCAGCTTCCCTGATAATTTGATGATATTCTTATAGGAATAAAAGGCTGAATACTGAAAATTTAGAAATGTACATTTGTGTCCTGCAATTTCAGAAGAGAATTACTTTGAGGTTCCAAAAGTCATTAAGGAATAAAACTTCCTACCTGGATAAGATATAGGAGGAAATGAGACAAAAAAATTAGATTACAGAGACTATTTTCCCCTTATTTCTTAGTCGTGGAAGTTTCAACTTTAGAAACCTGATAATTGTAGTACTTACTAAAAACATGCAAATTTCAAACTGAAAACACATTTGCGTTTCTGCATATGCCTGAGAATTAAACATAAAAGAGAAAATTTGCAGAGCTTTATGGCATTTTGGAAATGAGAAGATCACATGAGTATCTGACACTTCCTGTGATGACTGAGATAAAGAATGGTAAAAGGCACAATAAGATTATAATATTACAACGAGTATATTATCCTAGTATACACAAGGAAGATAGTTTTGGGGAACTGGAAATAATTTATGGGTTGAAGGAATAAAGAGTGGTGATAAATGTCTCAAATTCGCTCTTTACCTCTGACAATGGATAGTCTCTCAGGCCAAATATTTTGGGATCATTTGATTTTGGATTTATCAAACTTCCTTCAGACTTTATATCCAAAATCAAAGGGTACATCACAAGAAGAAGAGTTTTGCAATACAAAGTACTCGAAATGCATACAGAACTATGAAAATTTTATATTCTATGAAAAAGTGTTCACAAAACTTGACAGTTCACAGAAGAAACTGAGAATGCTAATAAATGTATGAAAATATGTTCAAAGTCACTAGCAATCATATAAATGAGAAAAATAACAAAATATTATTTCATATACAACAGATACACTAACATTTTAACAACTGTGGGCAGCAAGTGTTTAGAGGTAGCTAGGAAACAAAAGCTTAATGTGAAGTATTCCCTTTTCATAATATCTACCATTCCTGACTCTGAGTGTATTCTGAGACCCCAAAAGTCCAATTTTATGAAAAAACGGTTGTCTTGTATGTCTGAAACAAAACCCTAAATAACAGAAAAGTAAAGAAACTGATTATGTGAAAAAATATGTATTATTTTGATCGAAAATACTGGTATCAGAAAAAAGATACGTATTTGTAGTAGTTTCTACAACTTATAAAACGAACCAAAAGAAAATACACAGTACACCCCTTATGGGCACAGGCACAGAGTTGTATATGTATAAAACATGGACCGTGGGGACACATAACAACTTCAAAATAGGTTAACTACTAACTTTGAGTAAAAGAAAAACAATACAATAGAACTCTAGCCAAACCTTTAATTTATTTAACCAAAGCAACCTGAAACTAGTACTGTACAGTAAAATTATTTTTCACTCTGAGATGTAAGCACCTGAGTGTTTATTGCATTATTATCGGTACTTACCATGTGTGAATTATTTTATATTTTCAAATTTTAGTTCTATGTGTACTTCAGAAAAGATAGAAATCTGCAACATGTTTTTAAGTTGTTTCCTAAAAGCAGATACTTTAGCACCTATTATCCAAAAGACTTTTTAGATAAACTATTCAAATGATATTATGTAACTGAGCTAATAAATGAAAAATGAATCAGTGAGTGAAACACTTCACTGAAAGTTTCTTCTTTTCCGTATATATAACAGATTATACACACAACCAGCAGTAACTAGCCTATTATTTATAACATAATTTGCTCATGATTCTGTCCTGCCAATGATATTTGCTTCTGGGGCTGTAAAACTATGGGCATTGACCTACTCGTACTTTTTCACACCCACTAATCTTAAGCTTAGCCTAAGATTTATAGGATGTGGCAGAATCCACTAAGAGGATAAGCTACTTTTGAATCCTATTCTTTGTACCTGCTTTGATGCCCTCCACATTCCAAAATTACATCAAGTATTTAAATGAGCTTTAACATTTGATTTTCCATTTGTTTTTAAAGTTGTTGAAACAATACCACTTGTACTAGACTGCTTGTGAAAAAGAGACAAACAAAAAAAAAATAAAAGCTAATGCTTAACACATGTTTAAACCACTACATTTTTGAGAGATTTTTACTTTTGTCAGGGAAACTTCATTGAGCTACTGCAAATAATTTGTAAATGATATTGTATAATAATATTACCTAAAAGTAGAAATTGGAATAAAATATGTATTTTCTGAATCACGTGAAATTTCTTAATGAGGTGCAGACATAAGGTTATGTCTGTGCAGGAAAGATGGGGTTAAAAAATAGAGTTCTCGAAAAAAAAGAAAACATCAAAATCATTTCCCATCTGATAAAGTACTGGTTAAATTGGAAAAATAATGCTATATTTCCAATACCTGATAAATACAAGATGACTTTGGGTTTATATCCCACAAAAGAGGCAAACAGTGATTTAAACCACTAAATGGCCTACCATCTCACCTTTGTGATCTGTATTACTGTGGTGGATTAAGTAACGGTCAGTTTGTAATGCCCAGCTGAACTGAATCAGCATAGTTCCGGGTGTGGTGGGCCCACCTGAGGATTGTTTCCAACAGCATAAAAAGGAAAACTGGAGGGGAAGATAGTTTGTGGTTGATTCTCCTGGGGAAGCTTGTTACACTGGTTTTCCTAATATGAACTCAACTGTTCTCATTGTTGGAGGAGCTTGGGTCCTAACTATCACTGAGGATGGCTGCAGTTCACTTTGGGAGAGCTTTGGTCCTTACCTTGAGCATTGTTTTCTGACTACAGTGTAGACGCCTAAGCCTGCTGGCACAGATACTTCATCCCATTTGTGCAGACTTTCTAGTTTCCACCACTGACCTTTGGGCCTTTCCACAGACTTGCAGGAGGCATTGTCATGGTCTCTAGGTCTCCAGCTGAACTCATGAAGGACATTTGCCTTGGGCTCTAGGTCTTCAACTGGACTCGTGCAGGACATTGCCATGGGTAATAAGGTAGGCCTTATATCAGGATGCAAATCATAGCCCAAAAGTCATTCTGTTTGTCTATCACAGATAAGTAAGTACTGAGAAGTACTTGAGATCTGGGTATGCATAGCTTTGCTCTGAGCAGCCCAAGATTTATTCTAAGCAGGAGACATTATTTCAATTTTATTAAATAAAAACTGTCTTACAATAAAACAGAGAAACATACTTGTAGAATAAAGAACAAAAGGAGATAATACTGTTTCATATATTGCAGGAAGTACATATTTACAAATAATCTGTTGATTATTTGCATTTGAATGAAATGGGTTAAATCTATGTTACTGATGGTTTCCTGGGCCACAGACAGGGCAAGTCCTTTACCATGGTACCCCCTTATTCCTCTTAAAAAAGATTCTGCATGAATTCTTTCTTTCATATATAAATTCTATGAAAAATATTACTTAAGAAAACAAATTTTTGTATATAGAAATTATAAAGTAAAATATTACTTGCATTAAAAATATTTATGTATGTATAATATGTATCCATATCCACATGAATTATGTAGGTAACTGATATTCACTCCTAAAATCTTAAGAAAATGAAAGTTGAGATAGTGGCTAATGGGGGATTTAAACATGGAGATAAAGTTGGAAGAATAATGGTTTGGGGGAGACTGTACTGGCAAATGCAGAGGGAAGAACAGTTGTACTGAGGTGGTTGTTACATGTAGAACAAATATCTGAATTGGCCCATGCACTATGTTTCATGATTTTTCCTCATAAAGAATCAAGACTTTGATTACCAATCCCTCAATGCTCAGTCATACCTGCCCTGACATAGAAGAAAGTAAACTCACACACACTGCTTCCACTTCAAAAGTCTCTGAGGAGACGAAACCTTGTCCCGTGACCCTGCGTCAGTCATTTCTTCTTTCTATTCTAATTTTATGGAAACATAAAACAAAATTTCATAACAAAATAATAGGAGAACAATAGTAGTTAATATATTGTGTATTTTTATCTTCAAAGTAGTTATGTAAAGGATAAGATTCCGGAAATTCATCTGGAACCAGAAGAGACCTCGAAGAGTAAGAACAATTCGGGGCATCAAGACAAGGCAGGGGAACATCAAAATCGTTGACTAGAAATTATACTGCAAAGCTACTATGATAAAATCAGCATGGTACTTGAAAAAAAAATCCAAGGAACAGTGAAACAGATTAGAAGATGCAGGCAAAACTCCAAACACACTCAACCATCTTATCTTTGACCAAAGGACCAAACATATTCACTAGAAGAAAGGTAGCCTTTTTAATAAATGGTGCAGTCATTTCTTAATCACCTCTTTAAGAGCCCAAAGCCAATAGAAAGAATAATTCATCTTCCCACTCTACTGCTTTGTATTTTAATCAACGTCATTATTCAGAGAAGGAAGAAGCAAACCACCATTTAGAGTTTCTATTGTAATTTTGTCTAATCTGTATATAACCTTGGAACAAAATTATCTGCCAGAGAGAAAAATCTATGAAAACTCCAAGGAGAATTTTATATTCAAATCAAAACTGTTAACAGCTTTCTGGAACTCTGGAACCAAGCTCCAAAGAGAGACAAGAATGGATTTTCCAAAATTGTCAGTTGTCAATAATAAAACTTTTGCATCAGTTTCCTCAACTGTGCTTGATCACTAAGCAAGGAGCCCTTTATTCTGTTCCATAATTTATAGAGAGCTTACTAAAGAAAGGCTACTTGCCAAGATACAAGTTTTACATACATTACTGCTCCTGCTTTGTGGGGAACTATTTTAATGAATTTCTGCAAAAACTTTACTTGATGTTAATAGTGTGGCTATTCAGTGAATTTTGACAAAACACTTTAGACAAATTTATTCTGCCCTTAAGATTCAAGATATTTTTTTCTTCCTGAACACTAATTTAATTCATCTTTGGAAAATCCATGTAAATATGTTTTGCTACTATAATAAAAACACATAAAGCCAGCTACTTGGTAAAGGAAAAAAAAGGTTTATTATGACTCGAAGGTCTAGAGGTACAAGGTCATGTGCAACATTTGATGATGACCTTCTTGCTGTCAGAGTCCTGAAGTGAGCAGCATTGTAAGAGACAAGGAGAGTACGCATGTGTGAGAGTTTATCTAGTTTCTCACCCTTTTACAAAGTCACCAGTAATCAGTCATGGGGGCTCTAGTCTCACAATCTTACCTAATTGTAATCACTTCCCAAAGTCGCCATCTGTGAATACTATAATCAAATTGTTTCTACCTGATCAATACCTCACAATGGCAATTAAACATTGCATGAGTCTGAGGGAACAAACAATACCCAAACCATAGTGATCCACAGGCAGATCGTAGAAATGATTACTAGCACAAAAGACCTAAAAACTGGCAGAAAACAACCAAGGTTTAACCTAAAGTTTATTTTGTTTGTTTACAAGCTTTTATTTCAGTGCTAAGGAATCTGTAAAAATTTCAGAGTACTGAGTAAGGATGTAAATTTTCATGTCACTTTTGATACTTTTAAATTTTACTCCCAAATTACTTTAAAATACATACCCCTCTTCTTCAAAAAATCATTCTTTTACATTCTATTCATTGTCCCTCCTTGTATCCTTCACTTTTCCAATTCTGTTTATAGGATTTAGATAAAAGAGCAGAGGAGAAAAATGTGACACAGAAAAACTGAATAAGAAACAAAAGTCATTTCAAACAAATTACGCTAGCTGAGTTTTGGCATGGAAAACTAACTGCAAATTTTGCAATTTTTAAGGCAATTTTATTTAGTTATAGAAAAATTGTATGAAAAGCTGTTAAGATCCAGCCACTGTGGCACACACCTGTTATCCTTGCTGCTCAGGAAACTTGAGGCAGGAAGATCACAAGTTCAAAGCCAGCCTGGACAATTCACCAAGAGCCTGTGTCAAAAAAAAAAAAAAATTAAAAGTCTGAAGATGTAGCTCTGTGGTAGAATATTTGCCTCACATGCATAAGACCCTGAGTTCAATCCCCAGTACTACACACAAGGAGAAAAAATTTGTGGACTAAACTATATTTCTCGCTCTCTAAAATGCTTATAGTGAAGATTTAAACCCCAGTGTGACAATATTTAAAGATATATGATCAGGTGGGAATTATTTTTTAAAGACAATTACAATCGTTGGTGAGGACCTGGGGACTCTGGAATGCTCCCCTGCCAGTGAAATAGAGACAAGTACAACCTTGGGGATATAATCAAGCTTAAATATGGTCATAAGAGTGGGTCCCTGATTCAACAGTAGTGATAGCTTTCTATGAATAAGAAATACCCGAGTTTGCTCTTTCTCTCCACATGTGCTCAGAGGCATGACCATGTGAGGAAACAGCAAAATGGCAGCTATGTACAAGCTAAGAAGAAAGCCCTCAACAGGAGTCAAATTTGCCCATATGTTGATCCTGAATTTCTAGCTTCCAGAACTGTGAGAAAATACATATCTGTTTAAGCCACTTACCTGTAAAATTTTGCCATTGCAGCTTGAACAAATTAATGCATAAAAAGAAATAACAAAAAATTACCACTGGAATTGAACATTTTTGTTGTTTTCCATATATTCTTTTGTAGATGGATTTGCTTCCATTTATGGTCTGAATATAAACTGTTTCTCCAATAGACAGTTATTATTTTAACAGGCAATTAATACTCTAGAATAAAATAATAAAAGAACAGTTTTAGTATATGTGCTGTTAAAGCAAGCACAAAAGGACAACTGATAGTGCAAAAATACATATAATTCAAATCTTCAAAATTCATTTAAATAAAAATAGTTTACTGTACATTTCATGAAATGGAATTCCTGACTATCTCTTCCCTGGGGTAATTTTTTCAGTACTCAATTTTATGTACTACCATTTACAAGACTTTATAACTGAATCTAAGTAAAGTTTGCCTTTAGCCAAATCAAGGGACCATGATCTGCATCCTGTGGACTTTTCTGGCTCTCTTTCTTCTCTCCTTACTTCATTCTCCAAGAATGATATTTATTCTTAACTAGCAATAACTAATAAAAGAGTTGCCCTTCATTTGTGTCTTAAAAGTATACTTTGGAGATAGTAACAAAACCAGAGATAAGGTAGTTTTTTAAAAAAATGCCATGAATGTAGTTAAAATATAGCAAGATTATGGCAATACAGTACATTTCCTGTGTCCTGACATGTAAGCCCCATAGGCTTTAAAAATCATGCGCATGTTTAAAGCATCCAAATCACATGCACCAACATCAAACATCAGACAGAAGGCTGATGATCAAGCCCATTGAGACTGGAAACTGAAAAATAATACACCCAGGATTATCTGGAAACAATCATCATTTTTCCTATAGCTTTATAAATATGGTAGACTTTCAGAAGCCAAGAGCAACTTTTCTTTTATCTACCTACCTCTCAATACCCTCTCAAATTCTAAGAAGAGATTGTTAAATCTATAACTGAAAAGATCTATATGGCTTTGAGAAAACTGCAACTGTCACATTCCCAAAATAGCTACACATGATAATTTAGGTTTTGGAAGACAAAGACTTGATTAATATTTAGAGATAGTGCAAGAGAAGAGAGGAATCTCAGAAGTAAAGTAAAATGCCTCTTTTTGATGAATTTTTCTTCTTAGTTTCACGATGCTGTTTTTGACAGTTTGTTCTTTGAGAAATTTATCTAGGGTATTAGGAATATCTCCATGACCTTTCCTCTCCTTATCTGAGTTTAAAATCCCAAATGCCCTCATAGCATTTAATATGCAGAATAAAAATTTGCGTTGCACTTGCCTTGTGAAATCAAAATAAATAAATAAATTAATGATTATTTTAAAGGGTTTTACAATAGAAAATTTGTGCAGTTACTGGAACTTTTAATACTGAGTAGAAATATGCGCTAATAAAATTATGCTTACAGATATAGAGGGGGGAGAAAAAGCGAAGGGGAAGTATAAAGAATTAAGATGCACCATGTGTATGCACCAACTCTCCACAATGAATGCTAACATTATGTGCTGCAAACAGGTACTAATAACAATTCTAAAAATTTTTTTAAAAAGGGGATGAAGTAAAAAAAAAATGTAACCCTGATATGATAGAATCTATATTCCAATAAGCAGCTGAATAATCTGGGTTTTCTTTTACTTTTAAATTTTTATTAACACACATTATTTGTATAAATTAGTGAGTTATTCTCACATATGCTTACATCATGCTTTGATCATTTCCCTCCATGCTTCTTCCAGCCTTCACTTTTACATAAAAGCTGCTCTTAAATAGAAAGACCACACTGGATCATCAATGTAAAGAAATACAAATATTCGCATAAGGTCAACACGTTTACAAAGCCAATGAAGAAAGAAGTTAAATAGAAAATATCAAGGTCTTCATTTACATTAATACTTTGAGGTTGTATTACTGGTATTTTTCTCCAAGGAAGAAGGCAAAGAAGAAAAGAAAGAAGGAAGAAAGAAAGAAGGAAGGTTGGAAGGAGGGAGGGAAAGAGTTGTATTTGTAATTCAGACATTTGTGGAAACCTTTAATGTTTAGAAAATTATGAACTCCTTATTTACAGTTATTTCCAATATCATCCTGTCAAGATTCAATATTTTTAGTTCATGTTTTCTTATTTTAAAATAGTGTTATTGTGATATGTAGGTCTAAGAATTATATGTGAGGATATTTAAGAATAAAGATTTTCAGAACATATTCAGATTTACTGAACCTCCAAGGACAGAAATCAAGCAGTTGTATTTTTTAATATTTACTTGATTCAGATATGTATCCTGCTTTAAAAAAAAAAAAGAAAAAAAAAACAGTGCTTTCGGAAAAAAAAAAAGAACTTCAACACACCAGGAAACAACCTGATTCTAAAGTTCTTATTCAAAAATTATAAAAAAAAAAAACTCACCAGGAAAGTGATGAAAAGAAAGCATATTAAAGACTTCAGTACTATCAAAATTTAAAACATTATGAAACTAATAATTAATTCAGTCCATGAGTACTAGAAAGGTCTGAAATACATATGTGGTTATTTATAAACATGAGAACTGATAGTTGGAAAAAAGAAAATCTAAAATCAAATCAAATATATATAGAAATTTGGTATTTTATAAAGGTAACAGTTCACATCAGTGAGGATAATATGTTTTATTCGATGTTATAAGCATCAGAAAAATTTAAACATATAGTTGAAAACATAAGAGGAGAAATTTTAAAATAAATTCGGAGTGAAGAATGTCTTTCCTTCTAAGCTTGACCAAAACTCAGAAGTCAAATAAAAGATTAATAAATTCAACTATCAAATATTCATCAAAGGCAAAAAAAAAAAAACACTATGAAAACCAAAACAATACTAGGAAAAATATCTACAACTCATACCATAATGTGTTAATTTTATTAACAGGTAATAAACTGCTAAAAATCAATAAGAAAAAATTAACACAATTGAAATTTCAGCAAATTAAAACAACACTGAGATTCCATCTCACCCCAGAAAGAATGGCCAAGATTCAAAAATCAACCAACAACAAATGCTGGAGGGGCTGTGGGGAAAAAGGAACTCTTCTCCACTGTTGGTGGGAGTGTAGACTGGTGCAGCCACTGTGGAAGTCAGTGTGGAGATTCCTCAAGAAGTTAGGATTAGAGATCCCATTC
>RJWM01035047.1:0-19249 GCA_004363535.1 Dasyprocta punctata | reverse complement strand
TGATTATACAGCTTCTTTTACTTCCATTTCTGAATGTGAAAGATGTGGCAAATTTAAACCAATGTTCTACCATTTTTTTTAGATCCCATGCCTCTGTAAGAAAGTAACCTGAAACTCAAGATGCAACAAAATTCAACTTAACAAGCAGGTTTTCTAAACCATGCCATGATTGCTGATCAGTTACCCAAAAAGGGAGGAATCACTAGCACTCTACATCATATTTCAGCTCCACCTATTTCAAGTTTTTATATGCCCAATTCCTAATACAGCACTAATATTTATATTTGTTAGAATTAATGTCAAAATGGCAGCCAGAGCATTTTAGAAAATGTTTTGTCAGCTTTTACTATCATTAAAAATATGTTTATCGCTCCTAGTTACTTTTCTTTTTTCTGATATAAAATACCCCTCACTCAAAGCTAAAGGAGGAAACATTTATTTTTGCTTACAGTTTGTAGACATTTGCTTCCATAGTCGGCTGAATCTAAGGCAGGGTATCATGACAGAGGGGCATCACAGAAGAGGAACTGTTCATGGCACAACAGGCATAAGGCAACAGGAAGAAAACAGCAGCAGCCTAACTTCCCTGTTTCCCTTTATATTCCATTCAGGCTATATCCTACTGATAGGTGCCAACCACGCATTGGATGGGGCTTCCATTACTTATATCAAGAATTATACTAATTCCAATAGGGGACTAATTTAGTACCACACACTCTAAACCTCCTATCCCATGCTCTAGATTCAGTCAGCTCTGAAAAGCCCCACCTATGAGTGTATGAGGCTTTGGAGATACAACTAGGTACAAGCCATAACACCATCTATATCTCTAGATGTATTTCAAAAGATAAAAATTAATTTGTTTATAATAAAGATGTGTATAATAATGTTGAGAGAAGTTGTATACATATTAGTCGAGTTATTGACAATATGGGTGTGAACACCAACTGTGGTATATTCATATAATGGAATACAGCTCACTACTAAAAGAGAACAAGCCAAGCATGAAGGTGCATACCTGTAATTCCAGCGTTTCAAAGGTGTAGACAGGTGGATTCAAATTTGAGGCCAGCCTGAGCCTTTTAGTGAGTTCAAGGCTAGCTTAGACTACGTAACAAAAACCTGTCTTAAACAAACTAACAAACAAGGAGAAAATAACAAAATTTTAAAAACAAAAAAGGTAAAAGATCAGGTTACTGGCATAGCCAACAATTTCAGTAAATCTCAAAAACATAAAAGTTTCAAATGCAAAAGAATATGTTTGCAAGAATAATTGATTGTTTAATAGGTAATATAGTTTGAGTAACTACATTAAAGATGATACATGTGTGGTGTAATACCTACTATTGTTCTTTTATTTGATTATCAAAGTTTGTTTTACTTTTTCTCACAATATAAAAGGAATTAAAAAGATAAATGGTGTCTGTATCCTGGGGAGAAAATGGTGTTTGTATATAGGTGACGTAAAACATACTGGTCTAAGTGTTTTTATATATGCAGAAATTGTTGAGCTGTATCAAAAAGGTTTATCTATTTTATTGTGTGTAATACTTAAAAAGAAATTGTTACAACAAAGAAAATTTCTGTGTAAAATAGCATTCAAAAACAGAATTTATTGGAAACTAAAAATGATGATCTAAAAAAAATGATGATCTGACTGAAACTGCTGATATTAGGGACTGTGCATGATGGCTTTAGTGCATTCCTTGTCTTTATATTTCTGAGCTCTGCTTGCTCTTGCTTAGTGCTTTTACAGAACCTCTCTACAGGGTGATAGAATAGTTACCATGGCATTGAATTTATGTCCCTAGGACTTATTTATCATACTTGAAGTAGACATAATCCAAACTTCCCATTAATGCAGAAAACACTTTAAGATAACTCTGAGTATCAACACTTAGCCTTTAAGACAATTTTAAAGAAAGAGTTGAAAATTGTTATTTTTATCTAATTAATGTCTCATGTTGTGCAAAATTATGTCCATCAGATCAAGCTTAATCATTTCTACCATGGGGAATAGTAACCACTTAAAATAAAAGAAGAAAGGTTGATGTAAGAAGTATTGAATGAGTATTGATTTTAATGTCACATAGAACAGAAATGAATGCTATAACATGCGAAGCAATATTTTCTATAAACATGAACACTAGCCAAAAAGTATCATCCATGATGGACACTATAATGATTAGAAATTGGCACTATCAAATATCTAAGGGCAACATCTGTTTTATACAAATGTCCAGTGAAAGAATTTTCATTGAATACTGAGAAGAGAGTGGAAATATCTTTAGAACTTGTGAGAATACATAGCTTCCGCTGAAAAGAGCTTAAGGGTAGTAGCAAGATAAGACAGCCTAGGTTCAGCTGACACCAGGAGATAAAGAGACAATGTGCGATGAGATTGCTTAAGAAGGTATGTTTGCTTGCTATTGATTTCATATTGAAGAATTTCAGAGAACCAGAGAAAAAAAGAGTTCCTAGAAATAAACTTAGTACAAGTCAGAAAATGGCAAACACAACAATTTGAGAATAAATGTTTTGGATCAAATAAAAATAGGATTGTTTATATAGTGTATAATAAACATGAAAAGGATCTATGGGTAGTAATATGTGATGGCTTAAGAATGTCAACTTGGAACACAGTGTGGTTTTATAGAATTTGAGAGCTAGGTTCACAAAGTGTGGTAAGAAGTTTAAACAAGTGAGTTTTATAGACACAGTTAAGTCATACCATCTTTACATTAAAACAAATTAAGAAAAAACTTAAAATGGCTTTAAATAATAATCACTAGGGTATGATTTAATTTATATCAGAGTACTCTTAAGAAACACAAAAACAGAACTTGAGTGTTTTCCTGCTCTCTCTCTCTCTGTACTTCTCCCTCTTTCACTCTCTTTACCAATAAGATTTTAAGAAATTTGCTTGGAAAGTTGCAGGGGTTGGCAAGTGTGAAAGCTGCAGGGTACAGTGGGCTGATAGGCTGAGTAACCAAAGAAGATGTGTTACATTATCAGGTTAAAAGCTGTTTGGAAGCAAATAGTTTCTGTAGGATCTCTATACTTGCATTCGGTATTTTGATTTATGGAATGACCATGTGCTCTGCAGTAAAGTATTTGTTTGCACAACAGAGTTGTACCACAATATTAACAATACCAACTACTCAATTTCAGTGTTTAAAAGTTGGGCAACTCCTTTTGTTTATTTTAATAGCATTATGATTTTAATAGTATTTTGAAAACTTAAAAAATTTTTCTCATGATACATCAAATTGATTTGATATATGATTGATGGAAGAAATCATCTTATCAACTAGACTTGAAATTTTGAAAAAAATTGGATCAAGATTTTAATAAATTTCTACTATGTTACCAAGATTATACAACATTGTTTATATTGGCTTGTAACCTGCAGTATTTAACTGTATTGCTACTACAGATAGTTATGTTAGGTAGAGACTAATATGCAGTTAGAAAGGGACAAGGTCCCAGAAAGAGTTAGAGCAGAAATGAGGCAAACCAGGCCTGTCGTCAAGACCTGACTTGACAGAAACTGGGCCCCAAGATGGAGACAGGATGGCTGAGCCTTCAAACCTCCCTAGAGATAAACCACAGCTCAAAGATATCCTGCAACTAGCACTATTTGGTTCAATAAACCTAAAAAATACAACACACACATAGAAACAATGCAATGAACATGTAGATAGATGACCAGAACACTGTGACCCACAGCCTTACCCTTCCAGAAATGCCTTTGTTCTTCTCCATGCTATTTACTCTTGCTAAGTACCCTTGCTAGGTACCGTTTTTCTATTAAATCAGTATTAGCTAAGTAACTGTATCTGATAATCCTATAGGTTAATTAAAGTTTCACTCAAGGTAATCTGTGATATGACTTTACTGTATAAAAATGCCCTAGAAAAATAAAACAAACAAACAAACAGAAAAACCCTAGAGAAAGAGCTTCAGTGACAACCTGCTTTCAGGACCCATCCTAATTTTCAGAAGCTTTCTCTTAAAGTTTCTGACTCTTAACCTCCCTTGTCTTCCACTCAATTCTTCAGAGTCCTCAGACATGAGTCCACACATCCAACAGGTTTAGTGGGAGTTATTTCCCTGTAACATTATCATATGTAGTCAATAAATTTTGCTACTTTAAAAATAAAACTAAATTTGAACATAGGATTATTGCCTAAAAAAAGTATAGTTTTAAAATGAGGCATTTTAGTTCTTATCTGATTTACATATTTTATTAGTCAAATTGCATGAAAGTATACATATTTTTGAAGTATTTTTTGAGGCTTTCTCAAATTCATTACAACTGAAGAATCCTTCTCAAGATTTTTTACATTTACAATGATTTTGGTGAAATCTTTTGATTTGTAAGGTTTTAAATAAATAATATTGTGATCAAACAAGGCTGATTTCAATAAGGATTTGTTGGAACTGGAAATTTAGAATGTCCCTGGGCCCATGTCTTGAACCTGTATGCATCTGTATCATCTATGTTTATATCTACGTCTATATCTAGAGAGAGAAAGAGATAACTCTCTTGGTTACTTTTACTTTTCTCTCATTGCTGAGACAAAACACCCAACACCCAAAATTAGGGAAGGAAAGGTTAGTTTAGCTTACAGTTTTTGGAGGTTTCAGTCCATAATCAGCTGGTTCCAAGGCAGGGTGGCATGGCACAGTGGCATACTTCAAGGCAACAGTAAGAAAACGCAGCCAGAGCAAAAGAGGGGGAAAACAAGCCTCTTCTCCTCCCTTACGGTATATGCCAGCCACTCCCCATTCTCTAGGACAGATGTAACACTCACAAAATCTCTTTGCCCTCCTCTTGCACAGGATAAGGATATTTACAAAGTAAGAACCCTGGCTCCCTGCTGAGTCTCCCAGTTAAACTTCTCAACTTCTCAAGTTGACACAATATGTCAACCATAACAATAACTAATAATAATTACAAATGTTACTGACTTAATGAAAAAATTAAGTCTTTCTAATTAAAGAAAAGTGAGTCACTAGCTGTATAAACATAACATTTCCAGTATCACTTCCATTTATTAAAACAAATACAGAATTTTTATCCAGTCACTTACATTTTTTCTGTATATTAATTAATCTCTGAGTTCTGGTATTTTGATTTTGATTGTTTAACTATCTCTCCAAACCATTATCACCAATGTATTGTAAATCAATGGTATTTCACTAAATTACTCTAAACCTAAATTTTCTAACTGGGTGTCCTGGTACCATATCACCTCAAACCATGCTGATACAAATCTATTCCTGCCTTTGACACCAGATTATTTTCTTCCCATTAAATCATGCCTCTTCTTATTACATTGTGTATGCTATTTCCTTAATAATTATCTATTTGTAACTATTTTCAATTGTCCAGCATGAATAATTAAATAGATCAGACACAAATAAATAACCCTACTCCCCTGATTTTCCTTTTATCTAAGCTAAGAGACTAAGACACTTGCATTCACTGGTTTTTGTAAAAATGAAATAAAACCACCTGATTTGCTAATTTAATTCATAAGCAAATAGATCATTTTAAGAAACATTTGCAAAAATATTTCCTTCAAAAACATCTGCATTAAATATAAGAAAAATACATTCTGATGAGTCTACCTTTGCACATTATTTAAGAGACCAAAGCTAATATTTATTGCTTTAAAAAGCTCAAAAGAATTTGTATTACACTCATTCCTTGTTACCTACCTGTAATATTTAATTTCTTCATATAAAGTGATGCAATATTTGCAAATGATGCATAAAATTTTCTTTTTCACTGTAATCATCTTTAGATTACTTGTTATGACTAAGAAAACAATTGCTAAGTAAATAATTTTTATTATATTTTGTTAAGTTCATTGTACAATTTGTATATACATAATGATCATATTCATCATATGGAAGTTGTACCTATACATAATATATCTTAGTTCCTCTTTTTTTCATTTTCCTCCCCTCCCCTTCATTCAAGCCCTTTCCCTCCTCATTTACAAAGCTTTGCTTCTACTTAACTTTCTTTTATCTTTTTTTTCTTTTTCCTTCTTTCCTTTCTCCCTCATCTTTCTCTAGTTGTCCTTTCTCTTGACCAGTTTCTTCCTATTTCACATTACCTATTACACACTTTGGCCCTTATAATATCCTTTCAGTTTCTCATACCAAAGAAACAGCGTGATATTTACATGTGTATTCGATTTTTTCTCTTAAGAATTTGGTCCCAAAGTATATCTATTTTCCTAGGAATGTCTTAAATTTATCCTTTATTACAGCTGAGTGGTACCTCAGTGTTTTAAAGAAAAAAATAATTCTTTAATCCATTCTTCTGTTGAGGGGCATTTGAGTTATTTCCAAGGTTTAGATATTATAAATTGTGCTGCTATAAACATGGGTGCAAATATATTGCTTTGGTATGATGCCTTTAATTCTTCTGGGAAGACACCCAGCAAGGGAATTACTAGGTCAAATGGGACCTCCACTTCTAGTTTTCTGAGGAATCTCCACACTGATTTCCACAGTGGTTGCACCAATCTACACTCACACCAACAGTGGAGAAGGGTTCCTTTCCCACCCACAGCTCCTCCAGCATTTCATGTTTGTTGGCATCTCCATAATTGCCATTATTTTCTGGAGCGAGATGGAATCTCCATGTTGTTTAATCTGCATCTCTTAAATGAACAGTAATGTTGAACATTTTTTTAGAGAACAATTGAAAAACCTTTGTAAATACTCAAAACATATGCTCTTGTTTTCCAAATATTTTTGATCCATTGTTGACTGAATTCATTGATGCAGAACCTATTAAAATGAAAGGCCAATTGTAAATTCTATTTCTAATGCCCTGATTCAAATTTTCTAGGTTTTGTGGTATTCTAATTATGAATTATTATTTTCACTTCAATAAAGTTACAGAGCACATTTTGAACTTGCAATGGTGTACATAACATAGAAAATTGATAAGAAGGACTTTGGTAATAATTAGAATGTATACAGTATAATTTCAAATTATTTTGTGTATACATGTGCTTTTGTTTGAGCTTGGATATATTCACAGATATCCTTTTTTTCCTGAATTCTGTTCCTGCTTTTGTCTCTCTCTCTGTCTCTCTGTCTCTGTCTCTGTTGCTCTTTCTGGATATAAATATATAATTTCATTATTTATAATTTATACATTCTAGGGTATAATTTTAAAATGTAATGTTTGTCTGTTAGTGTTGTGTTTTCATTCCTGTTTAAATTTTACTTCTCCACAGGAGACACAGATGGACAATTTCAGAATTGCTGTTTTTGTCAGTAGCACAAATATAAATTGTAAATTCTGGAATCCAAAGCTGCTCTTTTATTTCTGTAATATTTTTCCAAGAATTAAAATTTCTATTAAAACTCTAGTATCCAGGAAAAATATGATGATGTCTGCATACAGGCAGTTACTAGGAGACCACAGAAATTAAAATTCACATTTCTTATGTGGTCATACTGGAATATGTCTAAAGTT
Source organism: Dasyprocta punctata (assembly GCA_004363535.1). Taxonomy (NCBI): domain Eukaryota; kingdom Metazoa; phylum Chordata; class Mammalia; order Rodentia; family Dasyproctidae; genus Dasyprocta; species Dasyprocta punctata. Next base: position 11,739 of record RJWM01035047.1, on the reverse strand, counting down.
CAAGCTCATTGACTCCACTAAATTTATTAGGTGTAAAAAATCCTGTGCATAGTTTTGATTATTGCATGATTTGAATTTAATAAATGCACCAACATTGTGAAATTACATGGAAGTCATTTCATACTATTAATATTATTTTAAAATTATATATTTTTACAAATAGAAAACTTATTTTCATATTTTTAAACTTAATTTTCACCTGTTAATATATTATTTTTCTCTTTATTTTTCATTTTTAACCATCATTCAATTTGAAAACTTTTGTTCATATTTCATAAATGACTTCTAAGCATGAGTGGTTCCATATTGTTATTCTTCCTCCCTTATTATCCCAGTTCTCTAGGAAAAATTTATTGCTGTTTTTTATTCCTCCTAATTCACACATATCTTTCAACATCACATTCAGCTTTTTACTATCTGAGAAAAAGCATCTAAAAGATTGCCCATGTGCTCTTCAGACCACATTATTCAGTTTACACACATCCATGTTCATATTGTCTAATCTTCTGATTGTTTCTACTGAGAAATGTTAATTGATTAGTACCAACTGTCCCACTCTCTAGTCAGTTCCATTTCTTTTTGCTTACTCAAAACCATTTTTCAGCATTTTTTCACTTCCACACATATCTTTTCAGTGCAATATCCCAAAGTAAGAGTAGAGCAGAATTTTTTTATTTTGATTTCTCTTCATTTCTCTGAAATGTAAGTTTACCAAAGTTTTCTTTGAATGCTAACACTTACCTCCAAGTTGCTCTTTCTAATGGCTACTACTATTAAATTTTCTGTCTCTCCTGAGTTCTGCTGTGGAACTGCTTCCTTCTTTTGTTAGATTCATTTGTTCCTTAGCTATTCTTCTGCTACATTAGATGCCCAGCTGTCATTTTCTGACCACTTTCTGTAAAATAATACCACTTCTAAACAATTCTTTTTCTATTTCTTGTTTTTATATTTTTCTTTAGACTCTAATATGTAATATTTATATAATACATATTGCACAGTATATGATATATATTGTGCACTGTATAAAATACTAATGCTACATATGTAAAAATTATTGTATATTATTAGTAATATATAATAAACAATGATACTATTAATATTATATATGCTTATATATAGTATTATTCTACATACAGACATGACCAGATCAAGGCCATTGACACTTCCATCTTCCCAAACATCAATTAAATCTAAAATTTGGGAAACGCTGAAACTTGTTATTTTGAAATACGTAATTACTACATTGAGTAAATTAAAAACTACAAAGCCTAGTTTATTACGTTTTATTTTTATTTTGTCATTGATTTAAATGATGCTTATATAGTTAATTAGAATATATTTATATATCTATATCATTAAGAAATGGAAGGAATTATAATTCCCAAAATATTGTTCAATCAAAGTTAAAATCTTTGAGAAAACGATTAAAATATTATTTTCTTTATGTATTGTGTGAAATCTAGCTAATCAAATAGCATCAACATATCTTTATACAGTTATTGAGGTTACTTCTTAAGGAGAAAACACTATACAAGGAAGTTTAGTCAGGGTCTACAGAGTCAAAGGGTAAAAATCCACTAAGAATTTTATGTTTGGTTTAAGACAAGTCTTTCAATGTGGGGACTTCAACAGATTCGGTTAAGAAATCTACCCAATATTTCAGAATGGTGAAAATAGGCAGAAGGGAATTTTGGAAAAGTGTTCAAATAAAGCATGGTAAAAATTGTTGCAGTTTCCCACTGAAGAAGTGACAGTTTCTTAGAAGTTTCTAGATAATTAACAATCAAACTATTGCTGGAGTGGCGCGTTTATAGGAAAAAAAGGGAACTAGAATACAGTGGAAAGAGAAAGTATAGCAGAATGGATAATAAGTTATCATTTACACCCTTAGTACTCAGTTTGATTGTAGGTTTAGACAACCCTAAATAAACCTTTTCTTCCTTAGTTTTAGAGGTCAAATATTTTGTCCCAGCAATGAGAAAAAAGTAGCCAAGACTTATAGGATGAGTGCCAAAACAGTGATCCTCCCTCAAAAATGATTTTAGCTACAAAGGGTAGCAAGTCACAAGGCAATCTATACATATGAGTTTTAACTTGTTCATTAACCCCCAAAATGATTATACCTAAATAAAATTTTTACAACAAAATGAATTAAGAATCATATTTAACAAGTTTCAAAGCATTCCAGTACCAAGATACAACTATAATGCTACAAAAACTTTTAGTAATATATAATAGGAAAATCTTTTGCATCTAAATACACAGATACACATGTTACCACTATATATTTATTTGCCAGTTTACCAAGACACCTATGTATGTGAAGTAACAATCTGCCATGCACCTCAAAACCAATACAGCTGCCAGTAACATCATATAAAACACACCACAGCACTCTCAGGATACAAAAAATTAATTTTGTAATTTCTCCAAAAATATCTGTTCAGAATTTCACTGGTAAGTGTAAAACACATACACACACCTTTGTATATTATATTTTGGATAGAATTTTAAGTACCAAAAGTTTGACTACTATATTAGATTTTCCGTCATAGGAAAACATTATCTATCACCCACACTTAAAGAAGAGATTCGACGCTTTCAGGAAATGCAGCCCATGGTTGGCTAAAGGGGCATAGTAGAACAAAGATGCTTGGTTCATGGTGGGTGAGAAGCAGAATAGGGAAACAATGGCAGAAACACAGTGTCACAGAGGAAGGGGCAGAGGCAAGAGACTAAATACAGCACTAAGATCATGCTTATATAATGCACTCAGACACATTCAGAAATGTGTTTTACTAATCTCCCAAGAATATCCCAACCCAATCAAATTGACGTAACTGGACTAACCACTAAAAGTAATAAGATGACTCAAATGTGATCCTGAAATGTAGATAAGGTATACACAAGCAAGGTAGGAAAGTTTCAGACTATAATTAATAATATGTACTGAAACTGGAAAACCACTTAACCCGTTTGAGCTTTCTGTGAAATAAAATACAATTCTCTCTGATTAAATACTAATTTTTTCCTAATTCAGGGGTTTTGTAATGGTCCAATTGAGCAACAGATGTGCAAGAGTTTATATCATGGAAATATTTTTAAGCAGGTACAACTCTCATACAGACTTCAATCTATATTGTTTTACATCCTTGTTAATATTTAGGGTTTATCAGGTCTTTATTTGACCCTGATTTTGTACATAGTTGTTTCTCCAATATCAAGCTGTCTTCCTGTCTGAAATACATTTTATTCTCCAAAACCATGCAAAAACCTTCTTAGCAAGTGAGTATCCTCTCTGTAGAGTAGTAGTAGTGGATTTGAAAAGGAAACAGCACATTTGTCATAAAATTCACCACTTTACCCATTAGGAGACTGCAGTTTTTGGTCTCATTTTTATAGGATCAAGACCTAGTTTTCTCCCCAAATATGCTAGTTCCATTTTTCTTGCTTAGCTGAAAGATTACTAGTGTCCCAGTTTCACCAAGTTATGTAATTATAAAACAGGATCCTCTTACTTGCCAGTAATTGGAATGTAGCCATCACTGTGAGAATAAGAGCAAGGCTTATATTTCAGAAGAAAGAACAAAAAAAAAAATCATTCTGCTTTTTCAAAAGGGTAGAATGCTAGTTGGCCTTAGTGACATTCTGCATTTCATTGTACAATTTTAATTGGGTTTGTCTTCTTTGGAATAAAAGGGCATGTTCTAATAACTTTCCAGGAGAATTTATTCAGAAACCAAATGAAGTCTCTCACATTATAACGTGAGTTGGTATAACTGTTACTTTATGCCAGAGAGAAAAGACAATATACAGGTGAAACTATGTACCCCATGTAGTTATTAGTATTGGTATTTAAATCAATTCAGCTATATTGTGAATCTAAGAATTTATTACATGAATAGCCTAAGTGAGTTTTGCATGATCTATTTTAACTTCTTACAGTCAAATACTGTTTAATGATGAAGGGGGTACCTAGGCTAGTCCCTACTGCTGTCACTGTTCCAATACTATTAGTCCAAGCTCGAATTAATTATTCTTCTCAGGAATGGGCAGTTACCTATAACTCAAGTTCAACAGAAAAGCAGATTAGATGTTCATGGTGAAAGCTGTATGGAAATGAAGACTAAAATTTTCCTGCTAGACATTTATTTTAAAAATGTATGACTCTAAAATTTACACAGATGACACATCAAAATTGTGTATATGTCTCCTTAAAACTTTCTCAAGACAACTTCCAAAATGTAACATTCCTAGCCGGGCGTGGTGGCGCACGCCTTTAATCCCAGCACTCGAGAGGCTGAGGTAGGTGGAGCGTTGTGAGTTCAAGGCCGGCTTGGGTTACAACACGAGCGCAAGGCCGGCCTGAGCTACGTAGTGCGACCCTGCCTCAAAAAAACCAGGGCTGCGGAGTTTGGCTCAGCGGCTTAAGCGCCTGCCCTGGCAAGCGCAAGGTTGTGAGTTCAATCCCCAGTGCCGCAAAAAAAAAAAAAAACAAAAAAAAACAAAAACAAAATGTAACATTCCTAACAAGTCTTACACAATTTATATACCAATGATGACATCATTTTCTAACCATCAAATTCTTAGATCCTTATTTTCATTTCTATTTTCCCAGTCACTGAAAGAATTCAGATTATTGTCTTTAGACATGTTAACTATTGAAGAAAGCTACTCAATTAGCTCCAGCAAAAAACAGTAATTTTTATATGACTTGGCTGTTATTCCAATATTATTACAATTACTTTTACATCAATATCCTTGATTAGAAACCATGCCTTCATTCTAACACCGCTAATGGTTCAGATCCATTAGTAATTTCTAATTGTTTTATCAGAGTGGTGCCAGTCTCCTATGTCTGAAGGACTGCTCTGTTACAACACACAGATTTATTGTTCATATTCTGATATGTGGTTTATTCCTGCAATCTGCATGCCACATTGATAGTCTTGGAAATAATTCCCAGTTGCACAGTGTAAACAAAAATATATCTAAGCCTGTTATTTCTTATATTCATTCCAGGAAAATATCTATATTGTCTGGACTTTCTAGAGGGCCTTCACAGTAATAATCTGCTTCATAAAACATCATTCATTTCTCTATGATCATCTGGGTTATCATCTTGATTGGAAAATTTGCATTGCACACGTTATTGACTAAAATTGCATAAAGCATTCTGAGGGAAGAAATAATAAACTTAAACTAAATTATTATGCATGGCAGTGAACTTTCAATGTACTATTGTATTCAAATGTATGTATATTATGTATGTAAGCTGATTTCAAAATTACAATAATTATATTTGTTTCAAATGAAAAGAATTTGAATATTAGACTTTGAAGAGAAAGAAAGTATCTCCAGTGTTTTCTTTGATTAAGTGAATGGTTGCTTTGCCTGTATGGAAACAAAACAATAACTAAAGTGGATTTAATAGGAAAAATTAATATAAAACAATCATCGTGTAGTTCTGTAAATTGCTGCATTTAAGATTTATACAAATAGTCAAAACAGATATATATATAATCAAAACTTTTTTTGCATATTAATTGTTTTGAGATTTCAACAATTGCATAAACACATTTGAATATTACACAACAAAATGCTAATTTGCATTTCATTTGAAAACTATATGCTATATTTCTTAATTTATGCCTTTTAACAATAGCATTATTAAATACAGTCCAAATATTTAAATGAAAGTTCTCATTGTCACAATTTATCAGTTATTTTATCTTTTGTTTTATAGTTCAGTGTTGCCCTTTTACAGTCTACAATTTAACTGTCAGAGTTACTACATTATAATTTTGAAATATTAAATCAAGGGTGTTAGCACACATCTATAATTCCAGCACTTTGGTAGCCTAAGGCAGGAGGATCTGGAGTTTGAGGCAAACCTGGGTAATGGAGTGGCTTAGCAAAACTCTCTTGAATAAATCAAAATGACTGGGTACCTTATTTACTCTTTTGGTTTTTTACACTAGGGAGAAAATACTATGTTTACGTATGTGAGTTTGATTTATTCAACTTATGAATATGGTCTCGAGTTGCATCCATTTACCTACAAAAGCCTCAAATTTATTCTTTAAAATCCAATATTTGCAATAGATACTGTGAAAGGGGAAGAAACTGCTTAAAAGGAAAGAACAACTGGGATGGGAGAAAGGAGAAAAGAAAGAAGGAAAAGGATTATATATATATATATATATATACATATAATATGCAAGATAGATAATTATACTAATAATCTCTATTAGTTCATCAAAAAGAATGGTTTGTGCTTTCATTGTAGATCATTTTTCATACCTATATCTTGTAATCTGAACAACTACTTTCAAAATAGCAATATATGATATATTAACCATTATTAATCTCCTATTATTTGTTCTGAAATTCTGTATCATCATATTTATTCTTTTTGCCTTTTAAATTTATAAAAATCTTTTTAAAAATGGACTAGAGCAAAGTGTAAAGTGCTCTGTCCCCAGAACCAGAAAAAAAGAGAGAGAGAAAAAAGCAAGTATCATTGATTTTTTTCAGACTTTACTTTTACTTTCATACTAATTATTATGTTTCTATATTATTTATACTTCTCAGAAAAGTATTTAAAATACAAAAAATTACACTCAGTGAATAATTCTTATTTTCCAAAATAAATTTATAAAACACATCTAGCAAAAGTGAAATTGTAACTCTACAGTATTTTGCTATTGGTTTGACTGTTAGCCTAATAATAATCACCTTAAGTGATACACAAACTATTTGGTATTTCTTAATTCTAAATGTTTAAACATTACTAAATTAAAAATACTTCTAATGAAGTATTAGCAAGATTAAACAAACTAGAAAAAGAAAATCAGTATTGTGTATAAAAGTACAGAAATATGCATACACAGAAAATCTACATCTAAATGCATAAGTAACAATTCAATTGAATACTGAAAGGACCAAGATTAAAGAATAAGATGAGATATCCACATCAATGACTTTTAAAATTAATGTTATTTTAATGACAAATCAAAAGTATACAATTTTATGAGATAAGAGTGATGGCTTGAAATATTTATACAATTGTGAATGATTAAATCAAGCTAACATATCCATCATCTAAATTATTTATTTTTCTGGTCAGAAAAAAAATTAGAAATGTATTCTTGGTTATTTTGAAGTACATATTATTATTGACTCCATTCACTCTGAAGTGAAATTGATCTCAAAATTTATTACTTCTAACTGAAACATTGGTTCAATATTTGCCAATTATTTTTCTTTCTCTCTTAAAATATGGGAATGGTAATTGTAGTCTCTAGTTCTATGAGTTCACTTTTTAAAAGACCTAATACAAGTGACTGTTTAGGATTGGTTTGTATCACTTTGAATAATGTACTTCATGGTCATCAATTATGCAAAAAGAGTTCAGATACTGTGTTAGTTACTCTTCTCTCATTGCTGAGACCAAATACCCAATGCCCAAAATTAAGGCAAGTAAGGTTTATTTAGCACACAGTTTGTAGAGCTTCCAATCCATAATCAGCTGGCTCCAAGGCAAGGTGGCATTGCAGAGGGGCAACTATTCATGGCAAAGGCAGCAAAAGCAACAAGAGCAAAAAGGGAGGAGAGTGGAAGGAAGATTTTTTCTGTCCCTTATGTTGTATGTAGACTGCCCACTCTAGGGTGAAGATAGCACTCACACCCATAATCTTAGCATTGGACCATGAATCAGTCACAAACTGTAGAAGCCCACCCTCATGACTACTTGAGGCTTTGGGGGCACATCTAGACACAAAACATACCAGATATGTTATAAACACATGATATACTGCAAGATATATACACACACCATCTCCCCATGATGAATATAATCATTATGTACTTCAAATGTGTACTAATAAAATGTCACGAACGGCAGTATCTTCTCCTTAAAAACTGAATAATGTTGGATTACATACACATACCATGTTTTCTTTACTCAATCAATTATAAATACTTATATTTTTTCCATATTATATAAAGGCTCTGTATATATCTGCTAGGTATCAGAAAAAATAAGAAAACAAGTGTTACTGATTTTTTTCAGACTTACTTTTACTTTCTTACTAATTATTATGCTATATATATTATATCATATTATATATATATATATATCCTAGATTACATTATATAATAGTTCTATATTTTTGAAGGAACATAAATAACTATTTTTGATAGTAGACATGATGTACAGAAGTCCCTGACTCATGATGCTTTTTCAATGTTACTTTAATTTCATGATGGTATGAAATTGGTACACAACTCAGCAGAAATTTTACACGGAATTTTGACATTTTTCTGGACCAGCATGATGCAGTATATTCTTTCTCTACAATCTGATCAGCAGGGCCAGGAATTAAGCTCAGTGGCACAGCACCTGCCTGGCAAGCCTGAGGTCCTGAGTTTGATTCCAGTAACAAAAAAAGAAAAATAAATTGCTCTAAAATCTGGACACTAGCAATGAACGACCTGTAACTCTTGGTCAGTCAGCCATGTGATCCTGGCAATAAACTACTGTTGTTCTACAGTGCGCTATGTCCAAAGCTACAATGTTTGGTAGTTTAGGTATGTTAAATGCATTTTCAGCCTACTGAATTTTCAACTTGTGATGTGTTTACAGAAATTCAACTGCATTGTAAATTGAAAAATATTGATACAAATGTGCATTCATATCAACAGTGTACAAAAGATTCTTTTTATCAATACCTTTCCCTTCACATGGCAACATTCACCCACTTTTATTAATCTCCATATTTGTGGTGCTATCTAGTAAAATAAAGCAACAAAACAGGATAAAGGTATCACAAAGCAATTTGTGACATCATTTTCATTTACAGGCAATATACTCTTCTATGTAGAAAATCTTAAAGAATGTGCAGATATTATGCCAAATAAACAAATTTAAAAAAACAAATAACTATAACCGTATGTCCTAGATCATCGCAATATACCTTTAAAAGGGGTACATCTTATAAGATATAGAATTGTAAATAATTAAAACATCTTTACTAAACTATTACCCTGAAAGTAATTTTGTATAAAAACAGAGAAAAATACATTCTTCTAAACTACTGTAAGATTTTTATCCAGACCAAAATGTTTACACTGAGTGGAAAGTTTTAACTTCCTTGTTATATTACTCTCAAGCTTGAAAGGTAATCCCATCAAATCCTTGTCCTAATTCTTTACCTTATTCTCCAGAAACCTACTATTACTCAATTCAAGAAAATATATATCCCTCAAGCATGCGCAATGTAAAAGAACTAGGACTATAACCATCCAACTACTTTATAAGAAACTAAAGCAAAAGAACCATTTTAGTTTTCAAAATTTTGGGAATATTTTAATAGAAGTGAACTATAGAATACATTTTCAGGGAAAGGAAATTGCTTTGCATTCTGTATACATATATATCTACTTTAAAATGCCTATGTAGATAGGTAGATAAATAGATGATAGATATTTCTCAAAAGTATAAAAAATACTTTTCTCCTTGGAAGAAACTAGTATAGGAAGAAACTACTGGAAGTTGAGCAAGACAGTAGGAGAGTAAGATCTTCCCACAAATCATTATCTCTGCAAAAACATCTATTCAGGGATCAAACTCCTTACACAACAAAGAAGGGAACCAGGTAAACACATAGCACCTGCTTGAAATATAATAGAAAGGCCAATTAAGAAGCTAGGAAAGACAAATTTGCTTTTTCAATCCTCCCTCACCTTTAAGAAGATTGGAAAGGACACTTACCCTTTAGGGGCGGAGGAGGGAATGGTGAACAGGAGTTAGACTTGATACTCAAACTCAGGACTACCATAGTCAAATTCAGTGCCGTGTGGAGCCCCGCAGCTCCTACTATCAGGCCAACACAAGCAGGCCGACCTATTGGATTGTATAGACAAGGTGAAAAAGAGACTACCTCTACCATCTTCTTCCAACCTGTTAATCATCCAAAAACACTTTTCCCACTGTGGAGCAAAGTGTTACTGTCAGGGCCAGAATTTGTCTTAGAGCCCAACCCCAGGCCCGAATGAGAGCCAGCACCAAATTGAAGGCAAAAGCAGTGTATGCAGACCAGAACACAGGAGGAACTACTTTAGCTGGACACCTGTAGGAAAGTTGAAGAGATTTGAATTTTGGCTGGCATTATTGTTAGCCTTGGAGTGAGCATAAGGTATGCCTTCCACCACCAGGGCTTTGAAGGTCTCTGTGGCTATGAGTCTCAGATGTGACTCAACAAAATGTCAACCTTAGTGGAAAGAAAATGTGTCCACCAGTTATCCCCCACATTCAGGGAGCATGACTATTGCCATACCACTGATTGCAGATGGTGTTTTAGGTTTCTCCCAGCATGAGGAAATCTGTTCCAAGTGGTGTTGAAATGGTCTTTTGCATAAGTCACCACCAGCTTCAGTATGGCCTCAGTCTGCCCCTGTCAATGTGTAGGTCTCTGGGGTTATGAAATTCAGTCATGTCTCAGATTTCCTTCAGGGTTGGTGACCGAGAGACTGTCTTCATCTGTACCACCCAAACCTCAGACAGCATAGTGCTGAAGAGGATCCCATTCACGGGGTAATCACAGAAGTTACCCCTTAAGATTACTGTTGGATGGGTGCTCAGGTCATGTTGGTATGCTTTCTTAAATTATGACAAAATATGAAAAACAACTTGGAGAAATGATACATTCTGGCTCATTGTTTCAATCCAAGTTCTTTTCACTGCATTGTTTTTGGGACTGAAATGTGGCAATGTATTAAGGCAGAAGAATGTGGTGGAGTGAGACTGCTCACCTTATGGTAGCCAGGAAGGAGGGAGAGATAGGATGTGCTAGGGACAAAATGTACCCCTCAAAACCATTTCCCAACTTCCTCCATTTAGGTTCACCATTTGAGATTTTCAAAACCTCCCCATAACGCTGGGAATCAAACCTTCAACGTGTGAGACTTTGAAGGACATTTTAGATTTAAAGTATAACAAACTTGATAATAGGCAAGTCTTAAGTGTCTCCATCTTCAGACTTGACTATGGATGAAACCTGAAGAACATTTCTAGTGCTACCGAAAATGTGTGCCTCAGTCTATTGCAGTTGTGTATTCTGACCAACCTCACCTGTGGCTTGTTATAGCCACAGTCCACCTCAGCAATAGGTGGCACATTTATAAGGGTGGATCTTTGTCCAGTGTCAGTGTTGTACTGTTCTTGATGGGCTAAGGGCTCAGAATGTGTCACAGCTTGGTTATTTTGGTGATACAGACATCACAGAGGAAGCTGGAGCTGGTTCATCCATTGTGGTAATAAAATATTTTTAAAAGGTAGAAGTACTTTTCCCAAAAATATCACAGGTTTCTAAAACTGTTGAAAATATTTTCTTTCTTTTTCTATAAGTGAACTTTAAGTTTGATGCAATTCTATTTATCTATTTTGCTTTTGTGACATGTGATTTTGAGATCTTTTCAATAAACTACAAGCTTGTTTCACTGTCCTGAAGTATTTCCCCTATGTTGCTTTACAATATTTTCATAGTTTCTGATCTTAAATTTTTAATCAGTTTTAAGTTTAGGAATTAACTAGCTCATGAGGAAGATCTAATTTCATTTTGTATCCTGATTCAAATTCATGCTTTTATTTGAGTCTTTGAAGTGATTGATAAACATAATTAGAATAAAGAGATTATTTGCAATTCTCAAACACAAAAATCAAGTTAACATTTTTTT
>RJWM01035046.1:0-19264 GCA_004363535.1 Dasyprocta punctata | reverse complement strand
CGCATCAAAGTTTAAAAAAAGATATTTTGTTAATATTCATATCCATGAGATGTAAATTCTACCATTAGCATTTCCCTATTCTTGGCCTAATCCCTCTGTCTGTATCTCTGCATTTCTCCCTCCCTCTGGCCACTTGGCAACGTATCTTTTGAAGGGACCGCAGGAGAGGGAACCCGGGACTTTGGGGATGCTAAGTGCAGGATCGCCCACCCGGCCACGCGGGGCCTGGAGCTGGAAGGGGAGAAGGCGAGCACTCTGCCACCGAACTAAGTCTCCCAGCCCCTAACATCGTATTTGTGTCTGCATTTCAAGGTCAATTACAAACAATGCATTTTCCCCAGTACTTCAATATGCACATCGTTAAGCAGAGTTCAATATTTTTATGACTCACTTTGCTTTTTTTTTAGGTAAAATTTTTCCTAAAATTAAATACAAACTGTTCAAGGAGGCTCAGCACCATAAAGAAATAAATAAGCACCGAGCCGGGCGTGGTGGCGCACACCTTTAATCCCAGCACTCGGGAGGCTGAGGTAGGAGGAGCATTGTGAGTTTGAGGCCAGCTTGGGCTACAACGCGAGCACAAGGCCGCCTGAGCTACATAGTGCGACCCTGCCTCAAAAAACCAGGCCCCGGAGTTTGGCTCAGTGCCTTAAGCGCCTGCCCTGGCAGGCGCGAGGTTGTGAGTTCAATCCCCGGTGCCGCAAAAAAAAAAAAGAAAGAAAGAAATAAGCGCCCAAATCTTCATGAAGCCTACCGTCTATGCGGTCAGGAACCCGCATGCTCGTGTGCGACCTGAACCGCGGCCGCGGCAGCGCACAGCGCCCTAAAGGAGCCCTGGCTCTGAACATTTTCACCACGGGCTCACTTTCCCAGTTCTAAAACTTCCTGCTGGAGGAAGAGCAGAGTATAAAGCCTGCACATACGGTTTCCCTTACGCCATGTGATGTTTCGGGATTCATTTATGTCACTGTATCACAGTTGGTTTGGTTTCTGAGTAGTCCGTTGTGTGAAAAAGAAGAGCTCACTGTTTATTCCCCAACTGGCACACAGCTGGGCTGTTTCCACTCTGGAGCTCATGTGAATAAAGTTGCTATTCTTTTTTTAAAAAGATTTCCAACATTGATATATTTTTAAAAGAAAGCTACAGTCTTTTTGTAAAACCTATGGGAATTTTAAACTGATGTTGCTACTTATTCTATTTAAACAAACATGATCCAAACACAGAAGTATCTTCAACTCCAGCTGTGTTCCAGAGAGAAGGCTTTGAGAAAGAGATGACAGACTTGGGGCTCTGGCGCAGGGGCTTAGTGAGCATTTTGCCACTCAATCTGAAGAGGTGCAGAAAAAATAAGAGAGAGATAAAGATTAGAGAGGCCTTTAATGAGGGTGGGCACAGGAGAGTTTGATAGGGGTGCAGCGGCTCTCAAAGAAGAACAAAGAAGTGGGACTACTTTTATCAGTTTTGGCTGGGGGAGGAGTTTGGGAGGTGGGCAAAATGACATATTAACTGCTGATTTGAAGGAGCATCTGCCTGTGTAAAACAAGAGACAGAGATTTACTAGGGGCTGGGGGTGGAGGCTTGGGGGGTTGTGGAATCTTGGGATTGGAGAGGGCTCGGCACACACACAAAAAGGAAGCGGGAGGTTTATCTCTGGAACGAGAAGGAGAATACAGAGGTTAATCTTGGAGAGGTAAGTTGTTTCTCTGGGTCTGGTACCAAGTTTGGTAATGTTACAGACAGTTAAACCCCATGCTAGCAGAATCTATCACTTGGAGTGCTTGCCAAGAAAGAGACGGAAGAAGCTATCATTGTGCATCACAACATGAAAATTGGAACACTGAATCTATGGCGCTGAGATTTTACTCATGTCCTCTGCTAATTAACAACTCTTTAGCTGAGTGTGGTGCCACATGCCTGTAATCCCAGCACCTGGGACACTGAGGCAGGAGGATCACGAGTTCAGGACCAGCTCAAACTACATAGTGAAACCCTATCTCAAAAGAAAGAATGAACCGGGTGTGGTGGCACACGCCTTTAATCCCAGCACTCGGGAGGCTGAGGTAGGAGGAGCGTTGTGAGTTCGAGGCCGGCTTGGGCTACAACGCGAGCACAAGGCCGGCCTGAGCTACGTAGTGTGACCCTGCCTCAAAAAACCAGGGCTGGGAGTTTGGCTCAGTGACTTAAGCACCTGTCTGGCAGGCACGAGGTTGTAAATTCAATCCCTGGTGCTGAAAAAAGAATAAAACAAAGAAACAGCTCTTTAGTCTCAACAATTTTAGTAGTTATCAACTCCTCCCATCACTTTAATTTGTATTAAGTGTAATTTTTTTGTTTTTGTTTTGTTTTCTAAGGCAGAGTCTCACTTTGTTGTCCAAGTTGGCTGCAAACTTTTATTTCTCTTGCCTCGGCCTCAGGAATGCCAGGGTTGCAGCTCTACATCACTGTGCCTAATGGTAGTATTCCTTGTTCTCTATATCAAAACACACTGAGTAGTAAGTTCTGGGGTGAAAAAGAGGCTTTACTTTTTGCATCTGTCCATAAGTCTCACTCCACAAGTTAAACAAAAACAGATACAAGTGCTCTGCTATAAATATTCTTGTGCAAGTCTTTTTTGTGGACATTTGTTTTCCCTTGTTTTCAGTAAATATCTGGCAATGGCACTTTTAGGTCATAAGATATGTATGAATTTCCTTTTCTTTTTTTTTTTTTTTTTTTTTTTTTGCGACACCAGGGATCAACTCACAAGCTCGTGCCTGCTAGACAGGCACTTAAGCCACTGAGCCAAACTCCCGACCCTAGTTTTATGAGGCAGGGTTGCACTATGTAGCTCAGGCCGGCCTTGTGCTTACATTGTAGCCCAAGCTGGCCTCGAACTCACAACGCTCCTCCTACCTCAGCCTCCCGAGTGCTGGGATTAAAGGTGTGCACCACCATGCCAGGCTATGAATTCCCTTTTCAAAAGAAACTGTTAAACATTTTCCAAAATAGTTGGGCCATTTTACATTTTTACCTACAAAGTACAAGAATTCAGGTTACTCCACATCGCCACTAACATCTGCCTTGTCAGTCTTCAGCTCTGGACACTGCTGGTTTGTAAGTTATTGTTTCTTTTCTTTTCTTTTCTTTTTTATTTTTAAATGCATTAGTACAACTAAACCTATTTGGGTTTTCTATATTTTAATTTTGATTTAATTTATTGCAGTACTGGGGATTGAACTGAAGCTCTGAACGCAACCCCAGCTCTTCTTATTTTGTAAAAGAAGGGTCTTTATAAAATAGGATCTTGGTAAACTGCCTAGGCTAGCCTTGAATTTTTGATCCTCCTGCTTCGGCTTCCTGGGAAATTAGGATTACAAGCATGTGGCACCACACCTGGCTTGGAGGTGGGGTCTTCTATGACAGACAATTTGATCTTGAACTGACTTAGGGTTCCACAAAAGCCACCTTATTCCTTTCCAAGGACAGGGTCCCCAATCATCTATATAGGCCAACTCACACCAGGTCTCTCATCTGAAAGGTCCCCCACTTCCCAGCTGCCACAGCGAGAACCAACTTTCCCATACACAAATCTCTGAGGACGCAGTCAAACCATAGCCAAACATGGCAGTGCGCACGCAGCCGCCCTTCATTTTTTGGAGACTTTCTTGTTGGGCATAGTGGTGCATGGATGTAAATGCCACACTCTGGGAGCCTGATGCGAGAGGAACACAAGTTTGGGGCCAGCCTGGCCAATTTAGAACTGTAACAAGGCTGTTTCAAAGTAAAAACGTAGTTCAGTGCAAAGTCCCTGTGTTCCATCTCCAGTAGGGAAGAAAAAGAAAAAAAAAGACTATTATTTTATCTTTTACTTTGGCCTTTTTTTTTTTTTTTTTTTTGTCTTTTTGAGACAGGGTTTCACGACGCAGTTCAGGCTGGACTTGGATCCCCTTTGCAGCCCAGGCTGGCCTCAAACTCACAGCAATCCTCCCACCTCAGCCTCCCGAGTGCTGGGATTATAGGTGTGCACCACCACTTGTTTTGACCGTTTCATGTGATGCAATACACATAAAAAGTACCATTTAACATTTTTTTTTTTTTTTTATCGGGGATTGAACTCACAGCCTCGAGCTTGCCAGACAGGCAGTTAAGCTGCTGAGCCAAACTCCCAGCCCTGGTTTTTTGAGGCAGAGTCACACTACATAGCTCAGGCCGGCCTTGCACTCGCATTGTAGCCCAAGCCAGCCTTGAACTCACAACACTCCTCCTACCTCAGCCTCCCGAGCGGTGGGATTAAAGGCGTGCGCCGCCTCCCGAGCGGTGGGATTAAAGGCGTGCGCCACCACGCCCGGCAACAATTTTTTTTTGAGACAGGATCTTGCTATGTAATTCAAGCTATCCTTGAATTCACAGTGATCCTCCTGCCTCAGTTAACAATTTTAAAGTGTTCAATTCAATGGTACTAAGTACACTCACCATGTAGTACAGCCATCACTACCATTTAGGCCCAGAACAGCTGTCAACCCAGATGAAAACCTCATGCCCTTAAGCATTCGCTCCCTACTCTCTTCCTTATGGCCCTAGAAGCCACAGGCCCGCTTCCCATCTCTAGATTCGCCCACCCTGGGTCCCTCCTGTGGGTGAAACAACCTGTGGCTGTTTTCCCAGTCCGGTTGGTTTCTGCGGATGGCAGACACAGCACAGAGACGCTGGATGGATGAAAGGCAGACCTAGTGTTACCCACACCTCCCAGCAGAAGAAGGCTACAGCCAACAGCACGCACATACCCGTGCCTGGGGCCTGGGATGGTGCCAGACAGGCAGGGTGGGGTGCTGGGTTTTGTGGGCTTCTTAGGAACTGAGTATTTTGCACAAACAGCCCAAAGAAGAGGCGGAGCCTCCATGTTGGGCCTTGGCAGCTGGATAACATGTGGTGGGTGAGCTCCAAGGAAGGGAAGTGGTTGGGGTGGGGCCCAAGAAGTGGAGAAGAACTGAGAGCTTCAAAACTGAGTCAAGACAGCACTGGTGAGATACCGGGGTGGCGCCTGGCACCAGTTTTTTTCACTTAACACAGTGCATTCCAGGGTCCTCTGCTAGCTCACAACAAAATAACTCCATTCCTTTCTGTGGCAGAATAAAATGCCTTATCATTTTGCTTATTCAGGTATCTAGTTAATGCACTGTTATGATTTATGCATTGTGTCGACTTGAGACATCTAGAAGCTTAACTAAGCGACTCAGCAGCTCTATATCCTGGGGTGTAGAGCACAAGCAGTTACCCTGCTAGGATATTGTTCATTATGTCAATTTGGGGAGGTCAGAAGTTTCAGTGATTGAGCAGGGTTCCAGGGTCCCTAGTTTGTACCATCCTCAGCCTGTGCAAGAGGAGGGCAGGTAGGTGGTGTGAGTGCTGCCCCCACCCCAGGGGCGCAGCCTGCATACAGTAAAGGCACAGAGGAGGGACTGAGTGCTGCTTCTTCCGAGGAGCTCCAGCTTGGACTTTGTCTCCTGGCTTCTGGCCCAGACTGTTCTGCTTCTGCCTAGGATTCTTAAGCCTTCGTCATACTCTTCAGCCTTCCGTCGTAGCTTCTTCAGTGTTCCATCGTAGCTCCATTGGCCTCCTGATGTGGACTTGAACGGGACACTGCAGTAAGCTCCAGCCCTTGGGTTGGATCATTCACCCTCCAGCTTACAGACACCCTCCGCACGCTCCCTTATTCAACTTTGTGGCTGACCATCGTAAGTCTGTCTCGTAATTTCTTATACAGTTGTATATCTTGTGTTGTATCTGTTTCTCTAGAATAAAATTCGTGAAAGCTAGATGTGGTGGTGCACATCTGTAATCCCAGCACTCAGGAGGCTGAGGCAGAGTATTGCTGTGAGTTCAATGCCAGCCTGGGCTACACAGTGATTGCAAGGCCAGCCTGAACCACATAGCGAGAACCTGTCTCAAAAGCAGACAAATGAAAAGAATTAAGTTTGTGAACGGAGGTACCACTGTGTTAAGATTTGCTTATTCCAACATACGACATGCTAAATGCATGGTTAAGTAAAATATGTGTACTCTTTACATTAAAGGACCTGTTTTTCAAGTGACATTATTCTAGCTTTCAGAAAAGAACTAAGTGGCTGGGGATTTAGCTTAGCGGTATAAGCACCTGCCTGGCAAGCACAAGGTTGTGAGTTTGATCCCTGGTACCAATAAATAAATAAATAAATAAATAAATAAATAAAGGAAAAGAACTGAGTATACTGAGTAGAAGGTATTAAATTGAAATTCAAATCTTATAATCCAATTACCAGAACCCATAGCAAAAAAAAACCTAGTTCTTGTAATTAGAGATGTTATATACAATGGAGACAGTGAATCTCAAGTTAAATTTCATCAATTCCCCCAAACAAATTTTAACTAGTACATGTTAATTATATAGACTAGTGGGTTTCATTTTGTCATATTCATACATACATATAAATACTGTGGTCATTGTGGTGGATTGACAACTGGTGGTCACCTTGTAACACACAGCTGAACTGAATTAGCATGGTGCTGGGTGTGGAAGGCCCACCGAGGATTGTTGCCAACAGCAATAAAAGGAAACTGGAGGGGAAGACGGTATGCTGTTGGTTCTCCTGGAGAAGCCTGTTGTGCTGGTTTTCCTGATATGAACTGGACTGTTCTCATCATTGGAGGAGCTTGGGTCCTCACTATCACTGAGGATGGCAGGGGTTCTTTTCAGGCTGCTCTGGTCCTTACCTTGAGTGTCACTTCCTGGCTCCAGTGCAGATCCCTCAACTCAGTCTGCCACACAGATCTTTCATCCCGCTGACGTAGACTACCTAGCTTCCATCATTGACCTTTGGGTCTTCCCAGCACAGATCCTTCATACAGACTTGTATGAGACACTGTTGTGGACTCTAGGCCTCCAGCTGGACTTGTGCTGGACATTGCTGTGGGATCCAGGCCCTCAACTGGATTCTCTGGGTCTCACTGCACAAGAGGAGTGGTTCAAACCTGTGGGCACACATTGATGACTGGCGACCCCAGAGGCCTCTGTGGAGAGACATGGCAGCGGAGGAAAGCAGCAGATGTGAAGGACAACACTAGCTGATGGTGAGTGCTGAGGGCTCAGTCATCCAGCAGGAGAGAGCGAATGGCCAGGAGCCATCTTGGAGTTGGGCTGGCTGATCTCAGAACTCAGAGTTGTTGCTGGCTCCATGTAGTGGCTCCCAGCTGGGCTCAGGCCCGCAGAAGGCGTGCAGATAGCTGCAGGCTGAATAAGTCTGGCGTCAGCCAGAAAGTGCAGGCTCACTGAGATTATCCACTAGTCCACCCAAAAGCTACTGCTGGCTTGCTGGGATAGATCGGCACAGATCGGGACTCTGTCTCCACACATTGTCTACCAGTGACAACAGAGACAAACCTGGAAGTGGATTTTTTTTCTCTCTCTTGTTTGTTGTTGTGGTTGTGGTGGTGGTGGTGGTTTTGTTTATGTTTTTTGCTTTTTGTTTTCATTTATTTTCTCCATTGTTTGATTTTGGTGTTTGCTTCTTTGATCTTTTCAAGACAGGGTCTTATGCTCACTTTGTAGCCCAGGCTGGTCTCAAACTTGCAATAATCCTCCTGCCTCAGCCT
Source organism: Dasyprocta punctata (assembly GCA_004363535.1). Classification (NCBI taxonomy): domain Eukaryota; kingdom Metazoa; phylum Chordata; class Mammalia; order Rodentia; family Dasyproctidae; genus Dasyprocta; species Dasyprocta punctata. The sequence continues at coordinate 11,655 of RJWM01035046.1, read as the reverse complement.
CTCAAGCACTGGGATTGTATTATAGGTGTGTGCCACCATGCCCAGTTTGATCTTGTTTTTATACGAGTATGAACATGGTTTCTTGCCTCTTTGTGGCTGTGATTCTGTTCTGTTCTTCTTTTTATCTCTTTCTTCTCTCTTTCCTTCTAGTCTTCTGCACCAGTTTCTCAAAGTTTTCAAGATCCCCCTTTGTCCTCCAACCTTACTTCTAACTTCTTCCTCTCCTTTTACTTCTCTATTTTCTCCTTAACCCATTTTAAATTTTCACCCCTGAGGGCAAAATTGACCTATTAAGGACTTCTATTTGGCATATAATTGTCTGGTCTGTTTTAGATTTTATTATATAACCACAAACCCATCACTTCATCAGCCCACTTCTTATTTCTGTAACAAGATGTACATTGAACCCTCACACTGAGAAAGCAAGAGACACTGTGGTGAACAGGAGCAGACATTAAAACCACATTGCATTGAGGAAGTCCCTGCTTTTGTAGGTAATCAAGGCTTTTGTAGGTAAATGGATGCAACTTGAGACTTGCATGTGTAAACATTGTATTGTCCCCTAGCAAGAAGCTGAAAGAAATAATAATATATAGACAGATAGTTAAGATAGTTATGCTACTAATTTGTCTTAGTTCATTGAGAAGAAAGGTTTGTGCTAATGTTGTTTGGACAATTAAATGCAGATATCAAGGCCGGGCATGGTGGTGCATGCCTTTAATCCCAGCACTTGTGAAGCTGAGATAGGTGGAGCATTGTGAGTTCGAGGCCTGCATGGGCTGCAACATGAGCAAGGCCAGCCTGAACTACATAGTGCGACCCTGCCTCAAAAAACATGGGGCTTGGAATTTAGCTCAGTACTTTAAGTGCCTGCTTGGCAGGCATGAGGTTGTGAGTTTGATCCCCAGTACCAACAAAAAATAAATAAATAAGTGCAGATATCTTGTACTCTGAGTACCTAATTTAAAGAAAACAATGTATTAACCATTGTTACCCTCTAATTATCTTATTTTGGAATTTTATCTTTTTCTCTTTAAAATAAAAAAATTCAAACATACAGAAAGCTTCCAAAACTAGTTAAAATGAACATCCGTATACCATTCACCAACTGTAGACATTTTCATCACAGTTACTCTTTCTTTTTTTCCCTTCCTTCTTCTCCCTGAACTTTTCTTTCTAAATACTTAGGAATATATTTCCTAGGGATATGACATTCTCCTGCAAAAAGCAAAGTTTGTCACAATAAGGAAATTTAACCTCCTTACCACTCTGTAGTTAATATATATGACTATTCCAGTTCCCTCAATATAGACCTGCTCCCCACTGCAATCTAGACTCCACTAGCATTAAAGTTTGTTGTCATGTCTCTTTAATCACCCTTCACCTAAATTTTACCCTTAACTTAATATTATTTTTGTAATGATAATATTTTTTGAAGTTTCTATGTCAGCTCTACTTTGGTCTTGATGTAACTCATTGTTTTCTCATGATTCCAGCTAACATAGATCTTTGGGTAGGAGTCCAAGGTTGGAAGTTGTTATGGTTTATACATTGTGTCAACTTGAGAAGTCTAGAAGCTTAATTAAGTAACTCAGCAGCTCTATATCCTGGGGTACAGAGCACAAGCAGTTACCTGTTCATTGTGTCAATTTGAGAAGGTCAGAAGTTTAACTAAGTGATTCAACAGGGGGCCAGGGTCCTTAGTTTGTAACATCCTCAGCCTGTGCAAGAAGAGGCAAATGGTGTGAGTGCTACCCCCACCCCAGAGGAGCAGCCTGCGTAGCAATCAGGGAAGAGAAGAGGTTTGTTTTCCCCGCTTTTGCTCTGGCTGCTGCCTTGAAGTGTTGCCCCTGTGCCATACCACCCTGCCTTGCAGCCAGCTGATTATTGACGGGAACCTCCAAAAACTATAAGCTAAATAAACCTTTCCTTCCCTAATTTTGAGTGTCGGGTGCTTTGTCTCAGCAAGGAGAGAAAGTAACCAAGACAGAATTTGGTACCAGTGGAGTGGGATTTTGGTACCAGTGTGACTGTACCTGACCATGTGGTTAAAGAGTCTTTGGGAATGGCTTGTGGGAAGAGTCTGGAAAGGTTCAGAGATGCCACCCAAATGTACAGAGCTGAAATACCTTAGGCTGTTCTGCACTGGACAATCTGGTCAGAGCTCAGGAGACCAGAAGGCTGCTAGAAATCCTGCTGGTAAAGCCCAGTTTGGGAGGTTTCTGCTGGGAAGAAGAGCTGCACTGGTTGTTGGAGTCCAGATGATGTGTGTCATAGCTTGACAGAAAGTTTGTCTTCATTTTGCTCATGTCCAGAGACTTTGCCTGAGACTAAGATTAAGGACAGTGGACTAATTAATCAGGCAGGTGTTTATGCCATTGAGCTAAGTTCCCAGCTCTATTTTTTTTGAGACAGGGTCTCACTATGCAGCTCATGCTGGCCTTGAACTCACTTTGTAGCCCAGGCTGGTCTTGAACTCACAATGATCTTCCTGCTTCAGCCTCCCGAGTGCTGGGATTAAAGGTGTATGCCAACACACCTGGCTTGGCAGAAGAAATTTCAAGGCAGTTAAATGTTGAAGCCATGGCATGACTATTGTTGGGGGCTTTTAGCCAGATTTATGGTGTGAATCAAGAGCACAGAGCCCAGAAGATGTTTTAAAATGTGAGTTTGGCCAGAAAGGAAGCTCCAGTAAAGCTGTGGACTGTAAAGACAGAGCTCAGATCTCTATTGCTGAAAAGGAACAGAATAAAAAAGATGGCCTGCAGGCATCATGGGAAGAGGCAGCTGGTCCCCATGCTTTGCAGCCTCAAAGCTGCAAAAGTGAAAGACTTTGCTTGGAGGAGAAAGCCTCAGAGCACCACATTTCATAACAGTGGCAATGCCTGCACCAGGTTCCAGAATAGCAGCAACATAGATAAGTTGTTCCTCACAATCAGATTCAGAGAGCTCAGCGATCCAGGGACTGAACCCATATAGCCAACAGAGAGGAAAGCATGGCTACTGCTCCAGCTGGCAGCAGACCTTGGCAGCATCCACGTGGTGCTGGTTTTAGATGCATACAGAATGCAAGGATTCTGAGGTTAACAAGGCTTCCACCCTGATTTCAGAAGGGCTGGGAGACCAAGCAGTGTGTCCCTGAGAGGGCAGTATGTGAAGCTGTGAGGGTGAAGCCAAAGGTGCAATGGAGAACTCAGAAGTTTGGAGAAGTCAGAAATGTGGATCATCTAAGGAAACCTGCAATGAGGGAACAAAGCCAGCGTAAGAGAGAAGCTGTGGGATCAGTAACCACCAGAAGTGCCATGGGGGTGGAACCACACAAGCCCTTTGGAGCTCACAGTTTGCCACAGATTGTCTCAAATGGTACACATGGAACTACAGGACTTAATGTTTGCCCTGCTGGATTTTTGGTCTTGTTTTGGTCCCAATCCTTTGCATTCCCCTGTTCTAACCTTTTGGAATGGGAATGTTTATCTTGCGCCTTTACATGTTGGAAGTGTTTAACTGTTTTTATTTGTACAGGGGTATGCAGCCAAGAGTTTGCCTTCCGTCTTGGAGGAGACTTGGGACTTGGAGTTTTCAGCAATGCTGAAACTGTTAGAACTCGGGCAATTCTTGCAGATAGACTAAATGCCTTTTACATAAAGGGATGTGCATGAGTCTTTGGGGAGCCAAGGAGAGAATGTTGTTTCTAATGTAATACAATGTGGATAGATTTATGTGGGTTCTTAAGAATTGTTAAGTTGCAAAATATTAAGAATAAGTATGCCTTTGTATCTGGAGGCTGATTTAAAGAAATATATCTGATTGCCAAGTCGACAAGGGGTAGATTGTTATGGTTTGTACATTGTGTCAACTTGAGAAGTCTAGAAGGTTAATTAAGTAACTCAGCAGCTCTATATCCTGGGGTATAGAGAACAAGCAGTTATCTGTTCATTGCGTCAATTTGAGAAGGTCAGAAGTTTAAGTGATCCAGCAGAGGGCCAGGGTTCTTAGTTTGTAACATCCTCAGCCTGTGCAAGAGGTGGGCAGGCAGGTGGTGTGAGTGCTGCCCCCACCCCAGGGGAGTAGCCTGCACACACTGGCTGCTTCTGCTCTGGCTGCTGCCTTGCAGTGTTGTCCCAGTGCTATGCCACCCTGCCGTGGAGCCAGTTGATTATGGACTGAAGCCTCCAAAAGCTGTAAGCTAAATAAACCTTTCCTTCCCTAATTTTGGGTGTCAGGTGTTTTGTCTCAGCAAGGAGAGAAAGTAAGCAAGACAGAAATATTAAACCAGTAGTGACAAATGACGATAGGCCTGTATGTTTGAAGTTCATCTGTACCCACCTACTAAACCAACAAACACCTAAACAGGGAGGACTAAGCTAATTCAGAAGCTCTGCCTACCACCATCTCCACTCTGAAACAAATAGAAATGCTGGTTAAAATTAATAACAACAACTGAGAGATCTTGATTTGCTACCTTGCTTGAAATTAATGAAGAGAAACCCTGAGGTCTTAAGGATGCAGAAACGATTCCCTATTGAAGTTTCTTTATGCCTTATGACAATTTTATCTCAGACTCTCTTTTCAAACCTGTTTGTACAGTACACAGCTTGGCAACTAAGCATAGTGTCTTCACCTAGGTAAGAGAGCTGTTTTAATTTCTGATATAGATAGGCAAGATAACACCTTCTTTGAGGGCAATAACTGGGAACATTTGCCAGCACCACCTTTAAAAGACTGGGGCAAAAGTCACTGTGGTGGTGTGCACCTGTAATCCCAGCACTCAGGAGGCTGAGACAGGAAGATCACCACTAATTCAAAGCTGTCCTGATCTACACAGCAAAACCCTGTCTCAAAATAAAATAAAATAAAATAAAATAAAATAAAATAAAACAAAAAGAAGAGGAGGAAGGAGAAGGAGAAGAGGAGTATGGTTGGGGCTTACGCAAGTATCTTCTCAGCACTCAGGAAGATGATGGGAGCACTTGAGCCTAGAAGTTATAGGTCAGCCTGGGCAATATAGGGAGACCCCCATCTCAACATACAAAAAGACTGGGACCTTCCGAAGCTCAGCGTGTCTCTACTGTGCTATAGGCGCCTGTGTGCATGGCATATGCCTGTGCTAGAAGAATCAACATAAACACAAAGCAAGCCAGTAGGTCAAAATCCATTTGGATTTGTCCCTTAGTGGCTGAATAGGTGGAAGTGTAACAAGATGATCTAGTAGGTACAGTTGTCACCGATGGTGAGGGACTGCTTGGCAGCTTGGCACTGTGTCACCCACCAACATGGGCAGGAGCTGAACTGCTAAGACTCCCGTATGGTGAAAACTGAGGCTGAGGACCTAATGTAAATACTCATCTGAGTGGTGGCGCACGCCTTTAATCCCAGCACTTGGGAGGCTGAGGTAGGAGGAGCATTGTGAGTTCGAGGCCGGCTTGGGCTACAATGGAAGTGCAAGACCAGCCTGAGCTACATAGTGGGACCCTGCCTCAAAAAACTAGGGCCGGGAGTTTGGCTCAGTGGCTTAAGCACCTGCCTGGCAGGTGTGAGGTTGTGAGTTCAATCCCTAGTACTGGAAAAAAAAAAAAGAGAGAGAGAGAAAAAGACACTGTAAGGCCACGGGCATGGTGGTGCACGCCTTTAATCTCAGCACTGGGGAAACTGTGGCAGGAGGATCACCATGCGTTCAAGGCCAGCTTGGACTACATAATAAGTTTAAGGCCAACCTGAACTACACAGTGAGACTGTGTCTCAGAAAAAAAAAACCAAAACACTGTCAGGCAAGACTGATACAAACAAAGTCCATAAACAGTTACCTGCAGTACCAGTTAGTATACCTGGTACACAGATTGTGTGTGTGTGTGTGTGTGTGTGTGTTGTTGTTGTTGTTGTTAGGTTTTGTAGTACTGGGAATTGAACCCAGGGCTTCACGCTGACCTTTTTAAATTCTTATTTTGAGACAGTGTTTTAGCCGGGCATGGTGGTGAATTCCTGTAATCCCAGCACTTGGGAGGCTGAGGCAGGAAGATTGCTGTGAGTTTGAGTCAGCTTGGGGTATAAAAGCAAGCTCAAGGTCAGTTTTCACTACATAGTGAGGCCCTGGAGAAAGAGAGAGGGAGGGAGAGAGGGAGAGGGAGACAGTGTTTTGTTAAATCACTAAATTGCCCATGTAGACTCTAACTTGAAAGTATCCCAAGTGCTGGGATTATAGTCATGTACAACTGTTATAAACAGCTAAATTAGATAGAAATATTGTAGGTATGGGGCCAGGGATTTATCTCAGTGGTGCAAGTGCCTGCCTGGCAAGCGCAAGGTCATGAGTTTGAACCCCAGTACCAAAAAAAAAAAAAAAAGAAAAAGAAAAAGAAAAAGAAAAAAGAAATATTACAGGTAGTCAGACAGAGCTGGGCCCTTGAAGGAGCCAGTGCAGAAGACCAGATACCTTGCTACTGTGGGGGAGTGTTTTGGTTACTTTTCACTCCTTGCTGAGACAAAATACCTGACACCCAAAACTAGGGAAGGAAAGGTTTATTTATCTTACAGTTTTTGGAGGTTTCAGTCCATAATCAGCTAGCTCCAAGGCAGGGTGGCATAGCACTGGGGTAACACTTCAAGGAAGCAGCTGAGCAAAAGCAGCCAGAGTAGAAGGGGGAAGAGCAAGTCTCTTTTTCTCCCTTATATTGTACACAGGACACCCCCCACTCCAGGGTGGGTGTAGCATTCACAAATCTCCTTGCCTTCCTTTGCAAAAGATGAGGATATTTACAAGGTAAGAACCCTGGCTCCCTGCTGAGTCTCTCATTAAGCTTCCTTTTTTTTTTTTTTTTTTTTTTTTGTGGCATCGGGGATCAAACTCACAACCTTGCACCTGCCAGGCAGGTGCTTAAACCACTGAGCCACACTCCTGGCTCTAGTTTTTTTGAGGCAGGGTCGCACTACGTAGCTTAGGTTGGCCTTGTGCTCGTGTTATAGCCCAAGCTGGCTTCAAACTCACAATACTCCTCCTACCTCAGCCTCCCAAGTGCTGGGATTAATCTCAGTTAAACTTCGGACTTTGTCAAATTGACACAATGAACCGGTAACTGCTTGGGCTCTATACCCCAGGATGTAGAGCTGCTGAGTTACTTAATTAAGCTTGTAGACTTCTCAAGTTGACACAATGTATAAACCATAACAGGGAGACAGGCACCTCCACTCAGGGACAGACCACAAGACAAAAAATGACATGAATGCACTCACATACTTCCCAAGGATAAACATCAGGGACTGATATTCTGAATAGGTATCATCACCTTGAGAAAGTCAGTAAGAGCCACTGACCCAGCCCCTCCAGGAAAAGCTCCTGTTCTGTTCTATGCCCTCTTGCTACGTGACTTGCTTCCCCCATTTGATTCCCATGTAATCAATTTTATCTGAGCAATTATGCTTGTAATCATGTGGGCTGACCATAGTTTTGTCCTACCACATCATGCCCACCATGCGATTTCCCATTTTCCTCACCTTGGACCCACCTCACCTTGTAGTTTTGCTCTATGAAAGTCCCTAGGAAAGGCAGAGTCCTTGGCGACCGCTTGGGACCCCTTGTGTCTCTAAGACAGAAGCTTTCTTTCCCCAATAAATATATTCTGCTCTTAACCTCTATTGTTCCTAAAATTCATTTTGTGATTTTAGAGAACATGAACTTGTACCAGACGTCTAGCAGGTTGGAAATTTCTTTCCACTATGTCACAATCACACCCCAGATTTTGATTTCTAAGTATTGTTCTCCATTTAAAGGAACCAGAACTTCTTGAAGAAATGATTGATTCTGAAAACTGGGGTAGAGTAAGTCACAAGGGCCTAGAACATCTTCCTCTGCCAGATCAAGGAAATACACAGAAGGTGAGCAGGGTGCAGGAAAAACGCAAATGAATTCATTTGAATACATTCGCACCAGATTAACTCGGTACAATTTAAACATCAAAATAATGAAGGTAATAAATTACTACTGTTGGGCTACCGTAAGAATCCCAGAATGTATGTGTACATAAACAAGTGAGAAGAAAGAAAAACTTTCTTAACTATAGGAAGGCAACTGGTAAATGTAGAAAGAGTAATAGAATGAAAAAAAAAATCACCATCTGGTAATCATTTTAATGACTGATTGAAGCAAGAATCTTGAGTGAAGGCTAAAATTACTGGGTAGGCTGGGAACTTAGCTCAGTGGTGTAAGCGCCTGCCTGGCGGGTGTGAGGTTGTGAGTTTGATCCCTGGAAAAAAAAAAAAAAAAAAAAATTAAAATTACTGGGTAGAATCTTGAAGTGTGACCAGACACTAACTACATGGACTGAACTTGAGTATCCCCCATAAAACATATGTTAACAGCAAAAGCAGTAATGGGACCTTCACAGTGAGGAAATATGAAGACATCTCCTAACTCAAATCACCAAGAGACATCTCCTGTGCCAACAGATACTGCACACTTGCTACTGTGGTGCCTTGAGAAGTGGCGAGGCTCTGGAGAGAAGCCAACTGGTACCAACGCTGAGCCTGCACTTCCACAGACCTGAGTGCGGACTTCTTTGAATTTTGTACCCTGCACACTTCGCTTGCCTTAGTCTTGCCAGGTCTACCTAGAAGAGCAGAATTAAAGTCCTAGATCCTCAGTCTGAGGGATCACAACATGTTCCAAGCAGTATAAATTATTTATTTATTTATTTATTTTTGTCTTTTCAAGAGGGTGTCACTATGCAGTTCAGGCTGGTCTTGAACTCACTTTGTAGCCCATGCTGGCCTCAACTTGCAGCAGTCCTCCTGCCTAAGCCTCTCAAGTACTGGGATTACAGGCATGTGCCACCACACCCAGTTCGCAAGTAGTGTATATTAAAAGCAAAAACTACACCTAAGAAGATCAAAACATTATTTTAAAATTTTATTTATTTATATTTTGGTACTGGGGATCCAACTCACAATCTTGTGCCTACCAGGTAGGCATTTGAGCCACTGAACTAAATCCCAGGCTCTATTTTTTGAGACAGAGTCTCACTATGCAGTTCATGCTGGCCTTGAACTCACTTTGTATCCCAGGCTGGTCTCGAACTCACAACACTCCACATACCTCAGCCTTCCAAGTGCTGGGATTAAAGGTGTGTGCCACCACACCCAGCTAGTTTAAAAGAATTTTTTTATTATATAACAAAAAAGAATATATAAAACATCAGAAAAATATTGGCAGGAAATACAAATGCTATGAATGCTATAGTATTTTTAAGAGAACAATTCACGGTAAGAACGAAATCTGAATATGACCCTGTGAAAACTTTTCAAAATTCTTTTTCTTTAACTATCTTAACTAATTTTTATATACATATACATAAATATCTATATATAGTTTTCCTTTCAGTTTGTCACACAAGTGCAACACTACAATGGTTACGTATGTGTGACTTATTTATTTCACTGATAAGTATATTCTCAAGGAGCATCCATTTAAGTATGAAAGTGTCTAGTTTATCGTTCTTTATGGATGAGTAGTATTCCATTACATAGAAATACCACATCTTTTCTGTCCATTTCTCAGTTAATGGGCATTTATGTTGTTTCCAAGATTTGGCTATTATGAACTACACTGCTATAAACATAGGTGCATGTATATCGCTATGGTATGATGTTTTTAGTTCTTTTGGGAAGATACCCAGAAGGGGAATAGCTGGATCAAATGGGACCTCCAATCCTAGATTTTTTTTTTTTTTTGCGGTACTGGGGATTGAACTCACAACCTCGTTCCTGCCAGGGCAGGCGCTTAAGCCACTGAGCCAAACCCCCAGCCCTGGTTTTTTTGAAGCAGGGTCGCACTATGTAGCTCAGGCCGGCCTTGCGCTCGCGTTGTAGCCCAGGCTGGCCTCGAACTCACAACGCCCCTCCTACTTCAGCCTCCCGAGTGCTGGGATTAAAGGCGTGCGCCACCACGCCCGGCTCAATCCTAGATTTTTGAGGAATCTCCACTCTGACTTCCACAGTGGTTGCATCAGCCTGCACTCCCACCAACAGTAGAGAAGGGTTCCTTTTTCTGCACAGCCCCTCCAGCATTTGTTATTGGTTAACTTCTTAATACTAGCCATTCTTTCTGGGGTGAGGTGGAATCTGAGTGTTGTTTTAATTTGCATCTCTCGAATGACCAGTGCTGTTGAACATTTTTTCACGTATTTATTTGCTGTTTGTACCTCTTCACCTGAAAAATGTGTGTTCATCTCAGATGTCCATTTTTGGATTGGGTCTTTAAACCTAGGAGGACTGATTTTTTTGAGTTCTTTACATGTTCTCGATAGTAATCCTTTATCTGAGGGACAGCTGACAAACATTTTCTCCCGTATTGTGGGTTGTCTCTTCACTTTGTTGATAAAACATTAAATTCCAACTGAAAATCTTAAAGTTACTGAAGAATAGAGTACCCAGTAAGAATCCATTCTGCCTATAATCTCAACTGTTGAGAGGCCGAGGCAGGAGTACCGCTGTAAATTCAAGGTCAGTGTGGGCTACGTAGTGAGCTCAAGTCCAGCCTGAACTACATAGTAAGACCCTGTCTCAAACAACAAACAAACAAGCAAACAAACAAGCAAAATTTTGAGTTTGCATGATAAACTCTCATACCATGCTACTCCATACCACCCAGGATGTGAATTTTCCCTCTGTCCAGCATATCCATGTTGTATAGGTGACCTGTCCAACTGTCACTTAGTAGCCATCTGTTATCAGGTCAGCTGTTGTCATATGGCAGTGCTTGTGTTCAAATGAAACTTATTTTAACTAGTAATGGCCCCAGAGTGAAGAGGAGTCACACTAGAATTTGGAGTTCCTGAAGGGAACCACAAAGTGCCTCTTTTTTTTTTTTCCAAAGTGCTTCTTTTAAATAAAAAAGTAAAATTTCTTGACTTAATAGGGAAGGAAAAAAATTATAGACTGCAAGTGATAAGAATTGCGGTAGACTGAATCTTCTATCTATGAAACTCTGAAGAAGGAAATTCTTTTTTTGTTTGTTTGTTTTTTTTGCAGCACCAGGGATTAAACTCACAACCTTGCGCCTGTCAGACAGGCGCTTAAGTCACTGAACCAAACTCCGGCCCTGGTTTTTTGAGACAGGGTCGCACTATGTAGCTCAAGTTAGCCTTATGCTCACGTTGTAGCCCAAGCCGGCCTTGAACTCACAACACTCCTCCTACCTCAGGCTCCCGAGTGCTGGGATTAAAGGCGTGTGCCACCACGCCCAGCTTGAAGAAGGAAATTCATAATACTGTTTCTGTCTAACCTCAGACTGCAAAAGTTATGAGCACGTGGGTGATAAATGTTTAGTTAAAATAGAGGAAGCTTTCAGTTATATCATTCAAGGTGCTGTGAACATTGCTCCATGATAGTGGTAGAGCATCTGCTTAGTTAGCATGAGCAACTCCCTGGTTTTGACCCCCAGGACAAAAAAAAAAATTAAAAATAAATTTAAAAATTCAGGCACCCACTCTGGGTCTTATAATGTTCCTCCTGTGAATAGGGATAAAGTGTATACCTAGGTATATGAATTTTTGGGTCATACAGTAACTGTGTTTAATCATTTGAGGAACTGCCAAACTGTTTTCCACAGTGGATGAACCATTTTACATTTCTACACCATGCACAAGACTGATGATTTCTCCATAT
>RJWM01035045.1:0-19240 GCA_004363535.1 Dasyprocta punctata | reverse complement strand
GTCTTATTCTATTTTGGTTTGCCTAATTTTATTATATTTGATGGCATAGACAGCTATTTCAAAGATAACAAAACACATTATGGTAGCCATTATTCATATCTGATCATCTTGTTTTTAAACCCTCTATTGCTTTCATTGTTTTGAGTGATTTTATCCTATTTTGGTTTGTTTGATTGTATTATGACTGATGATATAAGCAACTGTTTAGAAGATAACATGAGGCATTTTAGTAATCAGTGTTGTTTTACTATGTATTGCTTGCATTGTTTTGTTTTTTGTTGGTTTTATCCTGTACTATTTTGTTTGATTACATTATGCCTGACAGTATGGGCAGTTATTCTGAAGATAACAAGAGGTATTATAAGGGGAAAGGAGGAAAGAAAGAAGGGGAAAGGAAAAATGGTATACATAACATAGTTAAAATGACTATACTACTAAATGTATTAGTTATTGAAAAAGAACAGTTAATACTCATATAATTAGATCAATTTTACATGTCTATATCTGTTAATCTAAACAACCCCTTTGAAGGTAGTGATATGCAATATTACAGCCACTGTCAAATTCCAATCATCTCACTTTGTAAACATATAATGTTACTGTATTGGGTTTGTTGTTGTTATTGTTAGTCTCTTGCTTTTTGGGTTTTTTTTGTGTCCATTTTCTCTTAAATAAAAAAATATATAGAAAGAGATCATGAAAAAATAATCCAGCAACTGCAAGACAATGCAAAGAAGACCAATGTAAGAGTGGTCAGAGCCAATGAAAATGCAGGAGTCAGCACAAACATCATAAAAAACCTATTCAGAGCAGTAATGACAGATAACTTCCCAATATAGAAAAAGAATTTGACATACAGATAAGTGAGACATACAGAACTCTAGTCAGTTATGACCAAAACACATCTACACAAAGGAATATAATAATCAAGATTACAGAAATTCAGCACAAGAAGAAAATATTAAAAACTGTTAGAAAAAAGAAGTGAATCACCTATAAAAGAAAGCCTATCTGAATCACAGGAGACTTCTCAACATGAACTCTTTAGTCAAGGAGAGACTGGAGCAACGTATTTCAAGCACTGAAAGAAAACATCTTTAACCCACATCGATGTATCCTGCAAAGTTATCTTTCAAAATTAATGAAGAAATAAAATACTTCTGTGACAAAGAACAACTGAAGAAATTCATGACCACCAAACCAGCTCTACAAAGGGTTCTGAAAGATATTCTAGAAAGAAAAATCAAAGCCTACAATTCCAAGAGTGCCAATAAAAAGAAGCCACCGGGCAAGAGAATCAATTGAATAGAGGGGAAAGACAGGGAACCTTCAACAGGAAAATTATATGACACAGACATGTCAATACATATCTACTATAATCATCAATGTAAATGGTCTCAATTCTCCAATCAAAAGAACTATACTGGCAGAATGGATCAAGAAACAAGATTCAACGTTACACGGCATACAAGATACACACTTGAAAATAAATAAATAGACTGAAAGTCAAAGAATGGAAAACCCTACTTCACACAATAGGAACCCAGGAAAAAGCAAAAGAAGCTATTCTGTTTGCAGACAATGTGCACTTCAAGCCAATACTAATCAAAAAAAAGATAAAGAAGGCCACCACAAACTTGTTAAGGGAAAACTCCAAGAAAAAGAGATAACAATCATAAATATATTGCAGTGCATACAGGGCCACCTACCTATATAAAACTAGTATTAACAAACTTGAAAAATCAAATAAGCACTAACACAATTGTAATGGGGGACACTAATATCCCACTCTCACAAACAGATAGATCAACTAGACAAAAAATCAACAACGAAATATCAAAACTGAACCAAATCTGTGAATAAATTAACTTAGTAGATGTCTACAGAATGTTCCACCTTGCAACATCAAAATATACATTCTTTTCAAAGGCACATGGAATGGTCTCCAAAATAGACCACTTATTAGCCCACAGAACATGCTTAAGTAATTGCAAAAGAGTTCAAATTATCCCATGCATATTATCTGACCATAGTGCAAGGAAATTGTAAATCAATGACAAAATAAACTCCAAAAATCCCATAAACACATGGAAATTAAATAATACCCTTCTGAACAAACAATAGGTCTCACATGAAATTAAAGAAGAAATTAAACAGTATCCACAATTAAATGATAATGCCAATACAACATACTGGAACTTATAGGACATGATGAAAGCAGTTCTGAGACCTCTGTGGCCAGTGAGATTATCAGAAGCCCCTCTTTCTCCACCCTGGAGAACTCAGGGGCCAGCAGGATCTTTGGCAGCCCCTCCTCCTTCACCCCAGAGACCCCAGGATGGCAGGATTGTCACTTGCCACTCCCCCTCACCCCAGAGACCTCAGCAGCCTACAGACTGTCTTGGTTACTTTTCTCTTCTTGTTGAGACAAAATACCTGATGCCCAAAATGAAGGAAGGAAAGCTTACAGTTTTTGGAGTTTTCAGTCCATACTCAGCTGGCTCCAAATTAGGGTAGCATGACTTAGCAGCTATTTATGGTGACTGCAAGCAACAAGAGCAAAAGGGCAGAAGAGAGATAACATGCCTTCTTCCCTCCCTTATATAGTATGTCAGCTCCACCCCTGGGTAGGTGCAGCACTCACAACACCAATCACAATGCTAGATGATGAACCAATAATAAATGCTAGATTCAGCCACCTCCATGACTGCATGAGGCTTGGGAGGCCACCTAGACACAAACCATAACACAGACCAACAGCGACAACTTCCAATATCTGCAGAACCCTGGTGGGCTGGTGGAAGCCTCAGCAACCACTCACCCATGCAGAGGACCTCAGTGGGCCTGTGACAGTGCAATGAATTTCTACCTCAAATAGAGGACCTCAGTGGGTAAACAAGAGCAGCAGTGAACCCACCGCTCCAGCTGTAGGACATCGGTGAGCCTGGCAAGAGTGTGGGTGAGTTCTTCTTCCATACTGACAACAGCGGATGGGTTAAGGAGAGCATTGACAAGGCCTTCCCCAACCTGGAGGAACTTGAAAGGGCATAGGAGACCACAGTGACACAGTAGTGTCCCAGCAGAGGCACACAATATAGCCAGGTAGATCTGGCAGCTTGGAACAGCCTAAAGCCACAGTAACAATAGGAGCTAAGGGCTGGCTTACATCAATACTCCTAGCCTAGTCAGCCTAGGAAGAATATAGAGCTCACCAAACAGGCCCTGCAGGAGGAATTCAGATGACTGGCCTCTCCCCTTCATGGTGGGACTCAGCAATTGTACAAACATCACCTATACAGTAGGACCCTAAGACACAAATGATGGTCAGTTGAAACTAGGGGGATTGAAGAGACCAAAGTAGCTGCACACCCTGGGAGGCTGCCCTCACTAGCTGCGCACAGGATCCAACTCTACCAGGTCCCAAGACTCAGCATGACCCACTAGGGGAATGCCCAGCCAGCCTCGCAGGACACAGAGGTACTGAGCCCAGCCCAGCCCAGGACCCCAGAGCTGCTCATCAGGGACTGACCAGCATAGCTGCAGGTCCTTGGAGAGCTTGGGCTCCCCCCACAAGAGCACAGAGCATGCATGAGCTCCATACTTCAGTGGAGCAGACTGTGCACCGGGTCCTAGAGCTCGTGGGCCCTACCCAGCCAGGAGCAAGACCCCAGCAGTGTAGGCCAGGGACTGGCCCAGGCTTGCCTGGCACACCAGAAGCTCTGAACTCCTTGCAGCCAGACTCAGGGTCCGGGTGGCACCACACTCCAGGGTACACTCTGCCTAGCTCCCTGGGACTGGGAGGCCTTGGCCCCCACCCAGTAAGGCAGAGGCTCCACCTGCACGCTCTGGGAGGCCACCCTCACTAGCTACTCACAGGATCCAGCTCTACCAGGTCCCACGACTCAGCGCAATCTACCAGGGGGACGCCCAGTCAGCCTCGCAGGACACAGAGCCACATAGGTTCTAGAAGAAAATAACAAAATGAAAGACCAAGAGGCAGTCTCAGTCCCCCAGCCCGCTGAGAACAAACCTAAGAGACACTAAAATGGAAGACAGTGGGAGTCACACAACTGAAATTTCTGAAATGATAGAAAATGCAGTAAAGAAACAGCTCAATGAAGCTATAGAGAAATACAAATCAGAAATATTCTCTCAGCTAAAAAATGAAATAAGAATCATTATTAAAGAAATGTGTGTATCTAAAGAAGAGCAAGATAAAAAAAATAGAACTTAAGAAAATGATCGAAACTTTGAATAAACAATATAAGACACAAACAGAATGCATGAAACAGATGCAAAGGTAAATGCAGGAAATGAAAAAGTCCATGGAAAGTTTGAAAAACCGCTTGAATGAAGCTGAAGATAGAATCTCAGACCTTGAAGACAGCATGGGAGCTTATGATCACGAAAGAAAATGTATCTTAAAAACAGTAAGGAACAAAGAAACAACAATTCAACAGCTGCAAGATGATGCCAAGAGAAATAACATGAGATTAATAGGCATAAATGAAAAAGCAGGGGTCAATACTAATGACCTGCGAAGACTATCCACAGAAATAATAGCAGAAAACTTTCCAAACATGGGAAGAGAATCTGGAATACAGGTAACTGAGGCATACAGAACCCCAATTAACCACAACCAAAATAAATCTTTACCCAGACATATAATAATAAGGATATCAGAAATACAGCACAAAAACAAAATACTAAAAGCTGTCAGAGAAAAGAAACAGATCACCTATGAAGGAAAGCCTATCAGAATCATGGCAGACTTCTCAACACAAACATTTAAGTTAAGAAGAGCTTGGAGTGAAGTATTTCAAATCCTGAAAGAAAACAACTTTCAACCCAGACTGAGATACCCTGCAAAACTATCCTTAAAAATTGATGGAGAAATAAGATACTTTCATGACAAAAAGCAACTGAAGAAATTTATGGCCACCAAACCAGCACTACAAAGAGTACTGAAAGACACTCTAGAAAGAGACAAAGATAGCCACAATCTTAAGAACAACAACAAAAGGAAACCACTAAGCAGGGCAAATAATTAAACAGAAAATGTAGAAAACCACCAACAGAAAGATACCATGACAGGGATGAGTCAGTACATATCAGTTATACCAATCAATGTAAATGGTCTCAACTCACCAGTAAAAGGAAACAGACTAGCAGAGTGGGTTAAGAAACAAAACCCAACAATATGCTGTGTACAAGAAACACATTTCACTCAAAAGGAAATTCACAGACTAAAAATCTAAGGCTGGAAAACAATACTCCATGCAACAGGAACCCAGAAAAAAGCAGGGGTAGCTATTATGTTTGCAGACAATGCAAACTTCAAACCAAGAATGATCAAAAGAGATAAAGAAGGTCACTACATACTTGTGAGGGGAAATCTTCAAGAGGAAGAGATTACAATCATAAATGTATATGCACCAAATATGGGAGCACCCAACTATGTAAGACAATTCTTAATAGACATGAAAAGCCAAATAAACAATAATACAGTTATAACAGGGGACCTTAACACCCTATTGTCACAGAGAGACAGATCAACCAAACAAAAAATCCACCAAGAAATAACAGAACTGAATCAAACTTGGGAACAAATGGACCTAGTAGATGTGTACCGAGTATTCCACCCATCAACAACAGAATACACATTCTTCTCAGCTGCACATGTGTCATTCTCTAAAATAGATCATATACTAGTCCACAAAACATGCTTAAGTGAATGCAAAGGAACTGACATAATTCCATGCATATTGTCTGACCATAGCACAGTAAAATTGGAAACAAATGACAAAAAAACCTACAATAACCGCATAAACACATGAAAATTAAGTAATACTCTCCTAAATAACCAATGGGTCACAGAAGAAGTTAAAGAAGAAATTAAACAATATCTACAATTGAATGAAAATGCAAATACAAATTACCGGAACCTGTGGGATACAATGAAAGCAGTCCTCAGAGGGAAATTTATAGCACTAAACTCTCATATAAGAAAAACGGAAAGAACACACATAAACAACCTAATGCTGCACATCAAACTTCGAGAAAAAGAAGAGCAAGTCAAGTCCAAAGCCCAAAGAAGGGAGGAAATTATTAAGAGTAGAGCAGAAATTAATGTAATTGAAACTAAGAAAACAATACAAAGAATTAATGAATTGAAGAGTTGGTTCTTTGAAAGAGTAAATAAAATTGATAAACCCCTAGCCAACCTTACCAAGAAGAGGAAAGAAAAAACTCAGATTCATGCCATAAGAAATGAAAAGGGTGAAATCACAACAGACCCAGTGGAAATACAGAAGATCATCAACACCTACTTCGAAAACCTTTACTCACTTAGATTCGATAACACAGAGGAAATGAACAGATTCCTAGAAACCTACGAATTACCAAAGCTGAATCAAGAAGATGTAAAGCTGCTGAATAACCCAATTTCAGCTAAGGAAATTGAAAATGTAATTAGGACCCTACCAACAAAGAAAAGCCCGGGCCCTGATGGAGTCACTGCTGAATTCTACAGGAAATTTAGGGAAGACTTAATGCCAACACTCCTCAAACTCTTCAATGAAATTGAAAGGGAAGCAAGTCTCCCTAACTCATTCCTGGAAACAAGTATTACACTAATACCAAAACCAAAGAAAGACCCAACCAAAAAAGAAAATTACAGACCAATCTCCCTAATGAATATAGAGGCAAATATCCTCAATAAAATACTGGCAAATAGAATACAGAAAGTTATCAGAAAGATTATACACCATGACCAATTGGGATTCATTCCAGGAATGCAGGGATGGTACAACATATGCAAATCAATAAATGTAATACACCATATCAACAGACCAAAGGACAAGAACCACATGATCATCTCAATAGATGCAGAAAAAACTTTTGACAAAATCCAACACCCATTCATGATAAAAACCCTACAGAAAATCAGAATATATGGTCTCTACCTCAACCTGATAAAAGCCATATATCATAAACCAACAGCCAACATCTTACTAAATGGAGAAAAACTGAAAACTTTCAACCTAAGATCAGGAACAAGACAAGGATATCCATTATCACCACTCCTATTCAATATAGTTCTGGAAATATTAGCCAGAGCAATTAGACAAGAGAAAGAAATAAAGGGAATAAGGACAGGAAAGGAAAAAGTGAAATTATCATTATTTGCAGACGATATGATACTCTACATAGAAGACCCCCAAAGATCCATTAGAAGACTTCTAGAAGTAATAACCAAATTCAGTAATGTAGCTGGATACAAGGTGAACACTCAAAAATCAATAGCATTCCTGTACACAAACAACAAAATCACTGAGAGAGAAATAAGGGAAACCACACCCTTCACTATAACATCCAAAAAAATGAAATACTTAGGAATCAATCTAACAAAGGAAGTAAAAGAGCTATATAGTGAAAATTACATTACTCTAAAGAAGGAAATCGAGGAAGATTTCAGAAAATGGAAAGATAGTCCCTGTTCATGGATAGGAAGAACAAACATCATGAAAATGGCCATTCTCCTAAAATTATTATACAGATTTAATGCAATCCCAATCAAAATACCACTTGCCTACCTCACAGAGCTCGAGAAAGCATTTCTGAAATTCATCTGGAACCAGAAAAGACCTAGAATAGCAAAGGTAATTCTGGGCCACAAAGGGAAGGCAGGAGGCATCACAATCCCTGACTTGAAACTATACTACAAAGCTACTGTGATAAAATCAGCATGGTACTGGAATCAAAACAGACCTGAAGATCAATGGACTAGATTAGAAGATACAGCCACAACTACAAACATACTCAGCCACCTCATCTTTGACAAAGGGGCCAAACATGCACATTGGAAGAAAGATAGCCTCTTTAACAAATGGTGCTGGAAAATCTGACTTTCTATATTCCGTAAACTAAAACTAGATCCATGCCTATCACCATGCACTAAAATAAAGTCAAAATGGATCAAAGATCTGAATCCTAAAACAGAGACACTAAACTTACTAGAAGACAGAGTAGGTAAAAATCCTGATGACATAGGAGTAGGCAGAGAGCTCATGAACAAAAATCAAATTGCAAGGAAAACACTTTCCAGAATCAACAACTGGGATCTCATCTTACTAAAAAGTTTTTGCATGTCAAAGGAAATCTCCAACAGAGTGAAAAGAAAACCCACAAATTGGGAAAATATCTTAGCCAATTGTCCATCAGATGAAGGACTTCTATATAAAATATATAAAGAATTAAAAGAAATCAGGCCCCTAAAATTCAAGGACCCAATTCAAAAATGGGCATCTGAGATGAATACACACTTCTCAGAGAAAGAAATACAAATGGCAAATAAATATATGAAAAAATGTTCAACATCAATGGTTATTCGGGAAATGCAAATTAAAACAATGCTGAGATTCCATCTCACTCCAGAAAGAATGGCCAAGATTAAAAAATCAACCAACAACAAATGCTGGAGGGGCTGTGGGGAAAAAGGAACTCTTCTCCACTGTTGGTGGGAGTGTAGACTGGTGCAACCACTGTGGAAGTCAGTGTGGAGATTCCTCAAGAAGCTAGGATTAGTACCGTATTGTCTCTCTAGCGTAAGAAACTGAAAAAGTATATATGATCCAAAATCTATAATAAATACTATGTAAGGGTAAAAGACAGCTCAAAGAGCAAAAGTAATTGGGAAGGGAAAAGGGGGAAAGAGGGAAGGGAAAAGGAAAAGATATAAATCTGTATATATGTATATGTAAGATAACTAAAATGAACACACTGCTGAATGTATTCATTATTGAGAAAGAACAATTAATACTCATATGATTAGATCAATTTTACATGTCTATATCTGTTAATGTAAACAACCCTTTTAAAGATAATGATATGCAATATTGCAACCGTTGTCAAGTTTCTATCATCCTGTTTTGTAAACCTGCAATGTTACTGTTGTGCATTTACTCTAGTTGTTTGTTTATCTCTTTTGCCTTTTGTCTTTGTGTCCTTTTTTTCGCTTAAATAAATTTTTTAAAAAAAGAAAAGACCAAAGTATTAACCCAAGAGGTGAAAATGACAAAATGAAGATGCAAAATGCAATCTCAAGTGTCCAGTCCATCAGGAACAAGTACAGGAGACTTTGAAATAGAGGACATTAGAAGTCATACACCTGAAATTTCTGAAAAGATAGCAAGTGAAATAAAGAAACAAATTCATGAGGCTACAGAGGAAATCAGATTAGAAATAATCTCTCAGGTAAAGAAAGAAATGATAACCTTAATAAAGGAATCGCTCAGCATAGCTAGAGAAGACATAGATTAAAAAAAAAGTACAGAAACATAAGAAAATGATGGAAACCTTGAATGAACAATTTAGGAAAGAAACAGAATGCATGAAACAAATTCAAAGACATATCCAGGAAATAAAAAATTCCATTGAAAGCTGGCAAAACTGTTTGAATGAAGCTGAAGATAGACTTTTGTACCTCGAAGACAGGATCACACCTAGCGATCATGAAAAGAAATAACTTTTAAAAATAACAAGGAAGCATGAAATAACTATTCAACAGCTTCAAGACGATGCAAAGAGAAGCAATATAAGATTGATAGGTATCAGTGAAAATGCAGGAGTCAATGCAAATGACATATAAAAAACTATTTGCAGAAGTAATAGCAGAAAATTTCCCAAACATGGGAAAAGAATCAGATATGCAGGTAAGTGAGGCATATAGAATGCCAAACAATCATAACCAAAATAAACCTACACCCAGACATATAATAATTAAGATCCCAGAAATTCAGCATAAAAACAGTATACTAAAAGCTGTTAAAAAGACACAACTCACTTATCAAGGAAAGCCCACTAGAATCATGGCAGACTTTTCAACACAAAGCCTCAAGGTAAAACAAGCTTGAAGTGAAGTATTTAAAGCCCAGAAAGAAAACAACTTTCAACCCAGAGTGATGTACCCTGAAAAACTTCCTTTCAAAATTGATGAAGAAATAAGATACTGCCATGACAAAGAACAACTGAAGAAACTCATGTCTACCAAGCCAACCTTAGAAAGAATACTGAAAGACATACTAGAGAGAGATAAAAATGACTACAATTCCCAGAACAACAACAGAAAGAAACCACCAGTCAGGGCAAGCAATTAAACAAGGGGGGAAAGCAGGAAACTAACAACAGGAAAATAACATAACAAAGTTAAGCCAGTACATATCATTTATATCCATCAATGTAAATGGCTTCAATTCACCAATTAAAAGAAATAGGTTGACAGAATGAATCAAGAAACAGGATCTAACAATATGTTGTATACAAGAAACACATCTGACTCAAGAGGAAACTCATAGACTAAAAGTCAAAGGATGGAAAACAATATTCTATGCAATAGGAACCCAGGAAAAAGCAGGGGTAGCTATTATGTTTGCAGACAAAGTGAACTTCAAACCAAAAATGATCAAAAGAGATAAAGAAGGTCACTACATACTTGTTAGGGGAAAAATTCAAGAGGAAGAGCTAACAATCATAAATATATATGCACCAAATACAGGAGCACCCAACTATATAAGACAAATACTAATAGACATGAAAAACCAAATATGCAATAACACAATTGTAGCAGGAAACCATAATACCCCATTATCACAAAGAGATAGATCAGCTAGACAAAAAGTTGGCAAAGAAATAACAGAACTGAATCAAACCTGTGAACAAATGGACTTAGTAGACATTTACAGAGTGTTCCACCCAACGACATTAGAATACACATTCTTCTCAGCCGCACATGGGAAATTCTCTACAATAGACCATATATTAGCCCATAGAACATGCTTAAGTAAATGCAAAGGTATTGAAATTATCCCATGCATATTATCTGACCATAGTGCACTGAAATTGGAAATTAATGGCAAAAGAAACTGCAAAACCTACATTAAAAACATGAAGATTAAATAACAACCTCTTGAACAACCAGTGGGTTACAGATGAAATTAAGGAGGAAACTAAACAATACCTAAA
Source organism: Dasyprocta punctata (assembly GCA_004363535.1). Classification (NCBI taxonomy): domain Eukaryota; kingdom Metazoa; phylum Chordata; class Mammalia; order Rodentia; family Dasyproctidae; genus Dasyprocta; species Dasyprocta punctata. The sequence goes on along the minus strand of RJWM01035045.1, from coordinate 8,218 downwards.
ATTCAGTGAAAATGCATATACAACATGCCAAAACTTGTGGGATGCAATGAAATAGAAAGGGAAGCAATCCTCCCTAACTCATTCCTCGAGGCAAGTATTACTCTGACACCAAAATCAGAGAAAGACCCAACCAAAAAGGAGAACTATAGGCCAATCTCCCTAATTAACATCGATGCTGCCGGGCATGGTGGCGCATGCCTTTAATCCCAGCACTCAGGAGGCTGAGGTAGGCGGAGCGTTGTGAGTTCGAGGCCGGCCTGGGCTACAACGCTAGCGTAAGGCTGCCCTGAGCTACATAGTGCGACCCTGCCTCAAAAAATCAGGGTTGGGAGTTTGGCTCAGTGCCTTAAGTGCCTGCCCTGGCAAGCACGAGGCTGTGAGTTCAATCCCCGGTGCTGCAAAAAAAAAAAAAAAAAAAAAAAAAAAAAAAAAAAAAAAAAAAAAAAAAAAAAAAACAACATCGATGCAAAGATTCTCAATAAAATACTGGCAAACAGAATGCAGCAAATCATTAAGAAGATTATACATCATGACCAAACAGGTAATACATAGCAATGCATTGTCACATCAAAAAACAGAATAAGCACAAATAAACAACCTAATGCTACACTTCAAGCTTCTAGAAAAAGAAGAGTAAGTCAAGCCCAAAGCTCATAGAAGAGAGGAATTTATAAAGATCAGAGCCAAAATTAATGCAATTAAGACTAAGAAAACAATACGAAGAATTAATGAATCAAAGAGTTGTTTCTTTGAAAGAATAAATAAAATTGATAAACCTCGAGCCAATCTTATCAAGAAAAAGAAACAAAAAATTCAAATTCGTGCAATAAGGAGTGAAAATGGTGAAATTACTACAGATCCTGTGGAAATTCAGAAGACTATGAACACCTACTTTGAAAATCTTTACTTACAAAAGCTGGAAAACACAGAAGAAATGGACAGATTCCCAGAAACATATGAATTACCAAAGCTGAAACAAGAATATATAAAAATTTTGACTAACCCAATATCAGCTACTGAAACTGAAAATGTGATTAAAAACTTACCAATAAAGAAAAGCCCAAGTCCTGATGGATTCACTGCTGAATTTTACAAGAAATTTAGAGATTTAATGTCAATATTCCTCAAACTCTTCAATGAAATTGAAAGGGAAGCAATGTTCCTTAACTCATTACTGGAGGCAAGTATTACTCTGATACCAAAACCAGAGAAAGACCCAACCAAAAAGGAGAACTATAGGCCAATCTCCCTAGTGAACATCAATGCAAAGATTCTCAATAAAACACTGGCTAACAGAATGCAGCAAATCATCAAGAAGATTTTGCATCACGTCCAAGTGGGATTTATCCCAGGAATGCAGGGTTGATTTAACATACACAAATCAATAAGTGTAATACACCACATCAACAGAGCCAAAGGCAAAAATCAGATGACCATCTTAATAGATGCAGAAAAAGCTTTTGACAAAAGTCCAACACTTGTTCATGATAAAAACCCTACAGGAAGCTGGGCGTGGTGGCACACGCCTTTAATCCCAGCACTCGGGAGGCTGAGGTAGGTGGAGCGTTGTGAGTTCGAGGCCGGGTTGGGCTACAACGGGAGCGCAAGGTGGGCCTGAGCTACATAGTGCGACCCTGCCTCAAAAAATCAGGGCCGGGAGTTTGGCTCAGTGCCTTAAGCGCCTGCCCTGGCAGGCGCAAGGTTATGAGTTCAATCCCCGGTGCCGCAAAAAAAAAAAAAAAAAAAAAAAAAACCCTACGGGAACTCAGAATAGATGGTATCTACCTCAATCTGATAAAAGCCATCTATGACAAACCAACAGCAAACATTATACTAAATGGACTAAAACTAAAAGCTTTCACTCTAAAATCAGGAACAAGACAAGGATGTCCATCATCACCACTTCTATTCAATATAATTCTGGAAGCATTACTAGAGCAACTAGACAAGAGAGAGAAATAAAATGAACAATAGGAAAGGAATAATAGGAAAGGAAAAAGTTAAATTATCACTATTTGCAGATGACATGCTACTCTACATAGAAGACCCTAAAAACTCCATCAAAACACTACTAGAACTAATAAGCAAATTCAGCAGTGTAACTGGATACAAAGTCAACACACCAAAATCAATATCATTCCTGCACACAAACAACAAACTCACTGAGAGAGAAATTATGGAAATAACATCTTTCACAGTAGCATCCAAAACAAAGAAATACTTAGGAATCAACCTAATAAAGGATGTAAAAGACCTATATGCTGAAAACTATAGTTCTCTAAAAAATGAGATTGAAGAGGATGTCAGAAAATGTAAAGATAATCTCTTGCTCCTGGTTAGGAAGAACCAACATTGTGAAAATGGCCATATTCCCAAAACTGCTACATAGATTTAATGCAATGCCGATCAAAATACCATTAACATACCTTAAAGATCTAGAGAAAACACTCCTAAAATTCATTTGGAAACAGAAGACACCTAGAATAGCAAAGGCAATCCTGGGCAACAAAGGCAAGGCAGGCAGCATCTCAATCCCTGATTTGAATTTATACTACAAAACTACAGTGATAAAATCAGCATGGTACTGGCAAAAAAACAGATCTGAGGGTCAGTGGAACAGATTAGAAGTTGCAAACACAACTACAAAGACACTCAGCCACCTTATATTTGACAGAGGGGTTAAACATATTCACTGGAAGAAAGATAGCCTCTTTAATAAGTGGTGCTGGAAAAATTGGCTTTCCACATGCTGAAGACTGAAACTAGACCCATCTCTATCACCATACACTAAACTAAAGTCAAAATGGATCAAAGATCTAAATATTAAAATAGAATCTACTATTCTAAAACAAAATCTACTGGAAGACAAGGTAGGTAGAAATCTTGAAGACATAGGGATAGGCAAAGAGTTTATGACCAAAACGCAAACCCACAGAATGGGAAAGAATTTTAGCCAACTGTCCTTCGAACAAAGGACTTATATCTAGAACATATAAAGAATTGAAAAACATCAGACCTCCCAAATTCAAAGACTCAATCCAAAAATGGGCATCTGAGATGAACACACACTTCTCAAATGAAGAAATACAAATGGCAAATAAATACATGAAGAAATGTTCAACAGCACTGGTCATTCAAGAAATGCAAATTAAAACAACATTGAGATTCCATCTCCCTCCAGAAAGAATGGCTGCCATCAAGAAATCAACTGATAACAAATGTTGGCGGGCCTGTGGGGAAAAAGGAACCCTTCTCCATTGTTGGTGGTAGTGTAGACTAATGTGGCCATTGCGGAAATCAGTATGGAGATTCCTCAAAAAACTAGAATTGCAAGTCCTCTTCAATCCAGCTATTTCCTTCTGGGTATTTTCCCAGAAAAACTGAAAATGTCATGCCACAGTGATATATGTGCACCCATGTTTTTAGCAATACAATTGGTAACAGCTGAAGCCTGGAAACAACTAAAATGGCCATCAACTGCAGAATGGATAAAAAAGATGTGGTACTTTTATACAATGGAATATTACTCAGCTATAAAAAAGGATAATCTTGAGGCTTTTATAGCTAAGTGGAGGCAACTTGGGACTATATTCATAAGTGAAATAAATCAGACTCACATTTATAAATATCGTATTGTCTCAGTGCAAAAAATAAATAATAATAATAATAAAAAGCTGAAAGAGTAATAAGAACCAAAATGTACAATAGATATTATAATAATGAAAGGAAAAGAAAGTGCTCTAAAGGAAAGAACAACTGGGATGGGAAAGGGAGAAATGGAAGAAAAGAAAAGAGTATATGTATGTAGGTATACATATATAACTGTATGCATATGTATGCATATGTATGCAAGATAGATAGCTATAATACCAATCTCTGTCAGTTATCAAAAAGAACAGTTTGTGCTGTAATTGTTTGATTGCTTGATCATTTTTTATGCCTAGATCTTGTAACCTGAACGACTACTTTTAAGATAACAATATGCAATATATTAACTAGTGTTGATTTTTTACTGCTTTTTTTAAAATTCTGTATTATTTCTATCCTTCTTTCTGTTTTGCTTTTTAAAATAAAAAAATTAAAAATTTAAAAAAAAAACAGTCCTAGGATGGAAATTTATAGTGGTGAATTCTTGCATCAGGAAAGTAGAACGAGCTCAAATGAACAACCTAACACTGAACCTCAAACTTCTGGAAAAAGAACAACAAATTAAGCCAAAGTCCATAGAAGGGGGAAATTATAATAAGAAGAACAGAAATCAATGCAATTGAGACCAAGGAAACATTACAAAAGTAAACGAAGGGTTGGTTCTTAAAGATTAAACAAAATTGACAACCCATTAGCCGACATTATCAAAAAGAAAAAAAGACTTAAATTCATGCAATTAGGAATGAAAAGGATGAAATCAAAATGGACCCTGTGGAAATCAGATCATCAATACATACTTTGAGAACCTTTAATAAGATAGAAAACACCAGGCGGGGGATTTAACTCAGCTGCATAAGTGCCTGCCTGGCAAGCGCAAGGTTGTGAGTTCGATCCCCGGTACAAAAAAAAAAAAAAGTTGGAAAACAAATGAAATGAACAAATTCCTAGAGACATATGAATTACCAAAGTTGAATCAAGAAAATATAAAAATTCTAAATAAGTCAATAACAGTGAAATTGAAAAGGGTAATAAAAAAAACCTACCAACAAAGAAAACCCAGATTCTAACAGGTTAACTGCTGAATCCTACAAGGAACTTAGAGATCTAATGCCATTACTCATGAAGCTCATTAAATGAAATTGAAAGGGAAACAACACCCCCAAAGTCTTTCCTGGAAGTATTACCCTCATCCCAAAACCAAAGAAGGACTCAACCAAAAAAGAGAACTACAGGTGAATCTCTCTAATGAACATAGATGTAAAGATCCTCAATAAGATACTCACAAACAGAATGCAGCAAATCAAGAAGTTTATATGCCATGACCAAGTAGGATTCATCCTAGGGTTACAGGGATGGTTCAACATATGCAAATCAATAAAAGTAATACACTTCCTGTTGCAAGGATCCTAACTATTGGGACCAATCAGCCTAATACTCTCCAGTAACAGCCTTTGGGGATACATCTGGCAGAAAAGAGAATGAGAATGAAACATTGTATCTCTGGTTCACCAATTTGGAGGGTCCACAGGAGCTCCCTTGGGGTGGCTGGGTCTCTTGGGCTCCCTCAAGAGTAAAGCTGGACTCACGATCATCTCCCACTGTGTCCATCCCAGTAATCAGCAAGGACCAAGCATCAAAGTACTGGGAACAGATCCCTCCTAGGCCAAGAAAAGTACCTATTTCTTCACAGCCAGTCCAAGTAAGGCAAGCTTCACGAAAAACCAATCAAGCAGCCCACTGAGGCAGCTCTGCCAGGAGGTTGTGAGAAGGCCAACAGGCCTGGGCTTCTGCATCTTCCAGAAGCTCTCTGGATACAAATGAGTGCTGGAATAAGAGGAAGAGCTAATAGACAGCTCTATGTGACTACAGTAGAAAGGAAAGAACAAGAGAAACGTTGAATGGTGCTGCAGTCTACATATCCTGGGTCTTACCCTTCAAGATCTTGTTGATCCACTGGATTGCAGCTCTCTTCTCTAAGTCGATGTCTTCAGCTGTCACCTGATAGACAAGCTGGGGAGGTGAGGGTAGGATCACTGGGTCCTTTCTTCTACAGGACAGCAGAAGAGTCTTTCGTTTGGGGGGCCTTGAAAGATCAGACGGGTTCAAGCAACTTCTCAGGTTTTGTTGGTGGCTTGATTGAGTGGCTGTGACCTTTTCATACTGACTTTTTCTTTGTGGTACCACTGAGGTGGAAGAGCTAACCTGACGGCCTTCCTCACCGGCTTTCTTTGCAGGCACCAGAAAGTGGGAAGAGCCTGGGTGGAGGTGCCCTGCACCATTTCCCTTGGGCAGCAGTGGGAAACCCTGAGTGGAACTGTAGGAACTGGTGATGGCATTGCGCTTGCTACATGAGCTCAGGAAGCAGCTCTGGGATTTCGTCCTCAGACTCTTCACTGAGCTCCCATAACAGAAATCCCTCTTCAGAGGCCCGGGCCTGGGCAGGAAGGAAGAGAGCACTCCGTTGACCACCAGGCGCCGAAATGCTGACTTGTTGCTCTCGCTGCCATCAGAACGCCTTCTCGGATCTGCCTGCCTTTCAGGGTCAGCGTTGCTCTCCTGTCTTGTAAATCGTTTTCCACTGTCTCCCAGGGAAGCTAGGTCTTTCTCTTCCTTGGCTCTCTCTGGACTACTTTCTCCGAGGGCTGTCAGCTGGGACTGCTTCCCTTTTGGGATTGAGAAGAGGCCGGTCGGTGAAGGCCACTGAGCCAAGGCTGATGGCTTCAGAACCAAACAGAGTGTGAGTTTACCCCTGGCAGATGCCAAGCTCAGCACAGCTGCCGGGCAGGGCATCCTGGAGCTGGAAACCGACAGCACTGGCTTCTTCTGATGGCCAGTCGAGGACGCGGAGGCAAAGACCTCCAGAAACAAGCACCTATCCTTCCGGACCGGACTTTGCTGCCTGTTCACGATGATAAGCCGCCGGCGGTGCTGCCGACGCCTGGGGGAAGCCACAGGATGCTCATGGGACAGCCTTCGAGTCAGGCTCAGCGAGAGGGCCCCCAACTGAGTCTGGAAAGAGGAGGAAACGCGACGGGCAGAGCGTGAGAGTGCGAGCCTCTGCAGGCTCTGCGGCCTCTCAGGCCGGTTCTGGCCCCGCACAGGGGGAGTCTCCGGGCCAGGGCGAGCCTGGCTCAGGTAACTGCCCATGAAGGGCAGTTCTGCAGGTCCGGATCTGCAAACTTGGTCAGCGGCCGGAAGACGTTTCCGTTGGCCGCCGGAGGAGCCCACTGCGAAGCTCGCGGCGAATAGCGCGGTGTGGGACGCGGGCGTTGGAGCGCGAGGAGCCGGGCGCAAGGGGCGCGGGAGAGCCGCCCGTTCTGGGCCTGCCTTACTGCGCGACTCACCGGGTTGCCGGGACCTAGAGTAGACCTCTCCGAAACTGAAGGTAGCGGTCCACCCAGGTCCCGCTTGAGACCCGGGTTGAGGGTCAGGGCGGAGGAACCGCAGCGGGGAGCACACTTGAAGGAGGCCTGCACTCTGCAGAAACTGCCGCCAGGAGCACAGGCGCAGGGTCCTGCCCAGGAACTCTGTGTGCTCGGCGGCTAGAAAGCTGTGCGCTCAAAAAACAAACAAAAGGCTTCTGCAGTTCAGGAGTTTGACTTGAAACGGTTTCAATGATATTGATATCTTGGCTTCTCCATTTTTTTTTATTTTTATGTTTGTGTGTGTGTCAGCCTGCTGTGCTTCAAAATCTTTTCTAAAATGAAGAGAAAAATACGTGACAGTCATAATGTGAAACGGAATTATTCCAGATGTTTGAAAGAAATTCTAAAAAATAATTAAAATTATAGAAAATGTCAATAAATTTTGGTGGTTAAATATTTAATTAAAATATTAAGCTCATTAACTGAACAAATTAGTCAAAAAATTTTTTTCAGGGCACCAAATTTTTTTTTTATTTAAGAGAAAATGGACACAAAAAAAACCCAAAAAGCAAGAGACTAACAATAACAACAACAAACCCAATACAGTAACATTATATGTTTACAAAGTGAGATGATTGGAATTTGACAGTGGCTGTAATATTGCATATCACTACCTTCAAAGGGGTTGTTTAGATTAACAGATATAGACATGTAAAATTGATCTAATTATATGAGTATTAACTGTTCTTTTTCAATAACTAATACATTTAGTAGTATAGTCATTTTAACTATGTTATGTATACCATTTTTCCTTTCCCCTTCTTTCTTTCCTCCTTTCCCCTTATAATACCTCTTGTTATCTTCAGAATAACTGCCCATACTGTCAGGCATAATGTAATCAAACAAAATAGTACAGGATAAAACCAACAAAAAACAAAACAATGCAAGCAATACATAGTAAAACAACACTGATTACTAAAATGCCTCATGTTATCTTCTAAACAGTTGCTTATATCATCAGTCATAATACAATCAAACAAACCAAAATAGGATAAAATCACTCAAAACAATGAAAGCAATAGAGGGTTTAAAAACAAGATGATCAGATATGAATAATGGCTACCATAATGTGTTTTGTTATCTTTGAAATAGCTGTCTATGCCATCAAATATAATAAAATTAGGCAAACCAAAATAGAATAAGAC
>RJWM01035044.1:0-19243 GCA_004363535.1 Dasyprocta punctata | reverse complement strand
AAAAAAAAAAAAAAAAAAAAAAAAAAAAGGAAAAGAAAGAAATCAATTAGTCAGGATCCTAGAACAAAGGGCAATTCTGCAGTCATTAATACATGACAAGTTTATTTAACTCATTTTAAAATTGATTTTGTGCCAAGCATGGTGGTGCATGTCTGTGACCCCAACACTTCAGAGGCTGAAGCAGGAGGATTGCCATGAGTTCGAGGTCAACCTGAACTACAAGCAAGGCCCTGTCTCAAAATAAGTAAATAAATATAAAAATAAAACTGACTTTGAAACTGGTTTCTGACCTTGTCCTCTGTGCTCCATTTCTGTGACCCTGGTAGTGACCGGTGTCAGATTCTTATCTTTGGAGTATTTGCTTAGTCAACCATGAAGCCTGCCTCTGACCATGGTTATGCTTAGTGGGGTCTGAATGCTTTGCTCCTGATGTCACCTGTGTCTTCTGGCTCCTGTTTCTAAATTAGGACTTTGCTGAAAATACTGGAGGTTCATGAGGACCAAGAGTCCAGAGCCCACTCCAAACCCTCCTGCTTTTCATTGCCACAGTCCCTTCCCTGATACACTGGGGGCCCGCCTGGCTTCAAACACAGCTGCGCTAGAGTCATTCCAAGAAAGCAGCTGGGGGCCCTCTCCCTGCCCTTGAATTCACCCTCTCAGTGACTCTGGGCCTCATTTGAGGTCTTGCACTCACACCATTCTTCAGACAGCACAGAGACACCCCCATACAACCAGCAGCCCTCTCCCTTGTTTTCTAGAACCTTCTCTTATTGTTCACCCACAATGCCCCAAAGCTGCTCCTGCAACAGCTGGGTGTCTTGACAAGAGCTATCTCTTTCCTTGGAAACATGAGCTCACATAGCCAGGGATGCTTCAGGAACACGGCAACTATTCTCAGCCCCCTTTGCTGACAGGAAATAGAATGGAAAGGAGAGAGAGAGAGAAGCGTGTTTCCTGCAGCTGTCACTATGCCTTGTCACCTGAACCCGGAATTCTGAGAGCGCCTGTCCCTATCCTTCAGCTTTAGCCTCCTTTTGAGGAAATGTCTATCTGCCTGCAGTGATATGAAAGAGGGAAAAATCCAGATGTCTAAATCTGAGCCAGAGAGGATACTAAAATACTGCAATTCTTACCTGCAGAAATTCTGCAAAGGATGATATAAAGTCTACCATATCTTATCCCCAATCTTCTATGTTTTGACAGTTGGAGGGAAAATCCCCACATACAATTTTCTTCCCTCTACTATTGACTGATTTGACCAATTCATTTCCAGACTCCACAGCTGCAAGGATAACTGAAAGTCCAAAGTCTGTGTATGAACTCAGCTGACCCACACCCTTGGGGGAAAGAGGTCATTTGTGTGGATGGACGAGGTCTCCACACTGTGGCATCCACCAAGTTCCAGAGGAGGTGAGAAGACAGAGATCTCTGTCCGCAGGACTGGCAGCATCCAGAATCAGTGGAACAGTACGTGACAAGGGAGAACAGTTCCCATCCTGGATTGACCTTGAGCAAATCATTTCACCTCCCTGAGCCTCAGTTTCCTCATCTTTCACAGAAAAAGACAGAGATCAATGTTCACACAAGTCCCTTCTGGTTCTGAAATGCTATCATTCTACTTAATTCACTCCCCCGTCCTGTAACTTCCTACTTTGGATGGGTGGAGGCAAAACTTTTAAACAGCTTTAATAGTTTGAAGCATTTCATCCTCTGCTTGATTTCCTTAGGCAGCAGACTGTGGATTCTGGGTCTACTTTCCCATTTCTTTTCAAGCTGAATGATTGCTTTAGGTCAGTTGTTAACAAAATGGGGTCAAAGTTATCACTTCATTCCACAAGCTTTCTAATTCTCCCAGCGAACCTCCATGCTACCCCCTTTCACATAAGGAGGAAAACCGGGCCCTGCCGTGATGAGGGTGGGAGCCATAAGGGAGAGATAATGGCAGTGTTTGTGTAAGTAGCTCAGGAGTGAATTAACCTCCCTAGACATGCGCACAGGTTCAACAACCCTGGCTGTTACCTGGGCTCCATTCTCCAGCACTAATGAATAGCTCTTTCTGACACCAGAACCGAGCAACAACCTTCAGTTTTTTACAAGTTGCCTCAAAAGAAAGCGTGCACGTGAGGATAGCTTGAAGCCTATGTTGTTTAGACTGTAGCTTCCAGAAGGACAGGAACAGGATGGATTATGGTTTCCATCCCATAGGACACAGGGCAGTCCTGCTTATTGGGGCCACCTGGTCAGGTGTGCAGGGACTGGGCATGTTCAGGGTAACTTCTGGCACCTACCATCTCCTCACTGCTTTGTGAAATGAGGGTCTGGTTAGGATGCTCTTGGAACTCTCTGACCCTTCCTCCTGCTCACTCTTCTTTAGGGTGTGGTCTGTAAGCCACAACTCCTCACTCTGATGTGTCCCTCGATGTCTCCTCTCACTCAATTTTGTCCAGGTTCTGTGTGTGTGTGTGCGTGTGTTTTAAGACAGGGTCTCACAATGTAGTTCTTGAACTCACTATGTAGCCCAGGCTGGCCTCAAACTTGTAGTGATCCTCCTGCCTCAGCTTTCCAAGTGCTACAATGACAGGTATGCATCACCTTGCCCAGCTTGTCTGGGTTGTTTTTTCTTTTCTTTTTTTTTTTTTTTTTGGTACTGGGAATTAAACTTATGACCTTGTGCTTGCCAGGCGGGCGCTATGCCACTGAGCTATATCCCTGATGTCCTTGTCTGGGTTCTTAATACTGTATCTTGAACAAAGAATCGAGGAGGACACCCCAAAGAAGCAGCAAGATCAAAGGTTTATCAAAAGCGAAAGTGCACCCCAGAGCGTGGGAGGGGACCAGCGAGACAAACCCATGGCCAGGAGGTCTGTGCTGCTGAGGGTTTCAAGCACGGGGTTTGGGGTGGGATTGAGGGGTTTGTCTGAGGTTTCGCCTCTACCAGTGAGCACCCACTTGCCCCACCCACTTTGGGCCTTGGTGGTTTTGATCTTTTGGGGAGCCTAGAAAGAACAGCCATGGTGCCCAAAGCCCAGGGAACACATGTTAGAACCGCACAGTCAAGACACGATAATTAGGCTGGAGTTGGCCAAAGACTGATAGAGATCACTGAGCATGTGCTCTGAGACTTACTCTGTATGCGGTGGGCTTGCCTGGTTACTTTCTCTCATTGTATTTAGACCCGGATAACCTGGACCTGCAGTGAAGTTAAACTCAATAAGGTGGATCTAGCCCAGAAGGTTGACTTAAAGGCAGGTGCTCCCTTCTTTCTCTGTGGGTCACTTAGCTACCCCCTGCCTCAGGCCCTTCTTGAGGAAACTGTCCCTTCCACAGCTGCTGCCACAGGAGCTTTATGGTCATTTGATGCTGGGTTAATGAGCCAACAGGAACCAGACCAGAGGTTGATCGGTCAGATTCTTGTTCACTGGAGATGGATTCAGATAAGGAGCAGCAGATTCCAAAGTCAAAGCGTGCAGAGAGAGGAGCTGAGGCCAGGCTGCTTAAAGGGGAGTCCCAAGAAACAACGAGGGCCCTGAGCAAGGCCAAGTTAGCAGGAGTTTATGGCGATGGGATGGGGCCAGGGAAGACTATTGGCCAGTGGAGGCGCTGACCCAGAGAAGTTGCCCCAGCTGTACGACTTTTCCTGGTCCTGAGCTCGAGACCTTGTTACAACCCCACCCTTGGGCTCTGCAAGATTTCCTTACCAGTTTTCCCCTTCTCCATAATACTATCACTGCAAGGTCCTGCTCTTGTTCACTTTATTTTTCTGTCATCTAATTTAACTGCCTTTCTCCTTCCTTTTCTTCTCTCCCACCACAAGCCCACCCCTGTCCTTTTATCCTCATTCTTTTCTTTCTCCACCCATTTCAGGATGTGTAATGTACACCTTTTTATTCCTGTGCGTTCTTGCAAAATGCGTAGTGTACTCACAGAGCTTCCATTTCCGTAAAGAAGGTTGTGTTTCATTGCTCAGTATTTCTTGTCCCATTCATGCAGCACCTGGATTCTGAGGACTACCCAGGTTGCTATATGGAGATCACATCTGTGTTTTCTAACTGTCATGTGGCTCTCCACTGGACTGCTCTGCCCCATGGTAGCTGAGCATGCTGGTGATGGACACTACATGCCACCCCCAGTGCCATCAGGAACAGCCTCAGGCCTGTGCCTTAGGGCCCCTCTGGCAGTGTCCTTACCAGGTGTGAGATGTGCACATAACTAATCTAACTGATGTCAAATGGCCCTTCAGGTGACTGCCTTGGAAATATCCCTATAAGATTATTTGAGGATTCCTGGGACCCCAGTTCCTAGCAAATACTTGGCATTATCTAGCTTCTTAACTTTTATAGTCAGATAGGAATAAAAGATGTTTTATTACTCTATTTACATTTTCCTGGCTATGGAAAATGTAAGCATCTCTTCATCACCTTTGAAGGTCATTACAAGGTCATCACCTGTGAAGGTCATTACATGCTCTCTTCCCCACACACATGTTTTATGCAGACCCTTGCATGCATCCAGTTGATCCAGTCTGAGAGTGTCTGACCCAGTGCCAGTCACAGTGCCTGGCATAAGGTGAAATGCTCAATAAACATCTGTTGAGCAGAAGCAGCCCCAAAGATCAAGCAGGATATATGAATTGGGATGCTTACAAATTCTTAAATTTGCCAGTCTCAGAAGGCAATCCCAGAGCATAGTGTGTTGGCCAGAACAGTCACATACAAATGCAACTTCACTGCAGTTATACCAGAGTCTCAACTTCCAGCACATCAGTTTGAAGTATCACACTGAGGCCTCCGCTGTCAGGCCCTCCTCTTCCTCTGCAGAGCCCTGTCCACCCCTCCAGCCTCGCTCAGATGCCACCTCTTCCTGCAACCTCAGCCTGACTCTGAGGGACAGGGAGCCTAGGTCATTTTGTGACCAAGATCCTGCACGGTTGGCCCTCACTATCTGCAAGCCCTACACCCATGATTCAATCAGCTGCAGATGGAAAATACTGGAAAAATTGTGTCTGTACTGAGCATGTGCGCAATTTTTCTTGTCATTATTTCCTAAACAATACAATATAACAGCCATTTGCATAGCATTTACATTGTATTAGGTATTATATGTAATGCAGAGATGATTTCAAGTATATGTAAGTTATATGCAAATACTAAGAGATTTTACATAAGGATTTTGAGTACCTGTGAGTTTTTATATCCTTGGGTAGGTCCTAGAACCACTCTCCTCAGATGCCAAGGACAAATGCATTTCAGTTGGACTCATATATTAGCATAGCAACAATACTGTCTGTGCATAGCTTTACTTGGTCCCTACCTGGCCCATACCTTGTTATGTGCCTCAGGGTCCCTACTGATGGCCCTAACACTGACCCTTTCACTCAATGATGGTTCAGTGAGGATGCCTAGCAGGGTGGCAAGGGCTCTCATGCTCCAGAGACAATGCTTGCATTAAAGAGGGTTACTAAGAGCTGCAGGGCCAGCTGGTGGGGAGCATCTGGGAGGGCAAGTCACTGGGGGAGCAGAGCTAGCACTGAAACTCTGGGCAGAGAGGCAGGCCCATACTTACTTGGCATAGGCTTTCTCCAGCAGGCAGGGCCAGAACTCTTGGTTGTCTTTGCGAGGATGCACAAAGAGGTATTCCTTGCCCATGACAGGCAAGCGGTCATCAACCACCACTTCCACCCACTGGCCACACTGCCAGAACTGGAAAAGAGATAAGCAGGTCTTAGTAGAGTCAGGACAGTGGGGAGCTTCTGCAGGCCTCCAACCTCAGCCAAAAGATCCTCACAGTTCTAACATCACCTCTGACACAACAAGCTAGATCCAGAACAAAATCCCAGCTTAGCTTACCGGCTAGGGGACAAGCATGTCGTCTCCATTGGCAGATGGAGAAATCGAGACAGGGAGGAAGGAAACTTGGGTTTTGTTTCGCTATTAACTCACTTCGGCAAGTCCTCTTTTGGACACTCCAGGTAGTGCTCGTGTACAAAGGGAAGTAGCGGAAGGAGCCACTGACTAACCAAGGAGAGCAGTGGGTTATAATGAGGTGGAGAGCCTGCCAGATTTGAGGGCTTGGGGGAGGTGGTAGGATTTAGCCAAATAGGGGGGACATAGGGAAGGCATCCCAGAGGGTGGGGACCACATGGGCCAGAGCCTGGAGGCAGAGTAATGTGCGCAACTCAGGGGGACCAAGCAGTGACAGCCCCACTCCGGCACTCCTATCCTCACATCCCGCTGGCCCTCTCATTACAGCAGAGCAATGAAACTGGCTGGCACTGCCAGCGCTAAGAGTGCAAATGAGCCAGATGTTCCTCTCCAAAACAGACTGTTTTCATCTTTAGCATTCAGCTCTAAATGGTTCACCTGGGGACACTGCCAAATGAGGAACATTCATTACAAAGGCCAGCCTTTTGAGTTTCTTTGCTGGCGTCCCCTGTGCTGGAGGAGCAGCAGGGCTGCTGGCTACAGGCCTGGGCCTTGACGAAGGTAAATTTCCACTAGGTGGGCTCTGCTACAACTGGGTGCATGTGGTCTCTTAGGCACATGTCCTTTTCCACAGCTGGATGTCCCAGACATTAGGTGGCCAGCTGAGGACATGTTTTGAGAGAAGCAACTGAGACAGAGATGTCAGCAAAAATGAAGAAAAGAAGATATTTTCACAGTCATTAACGAGTAGCAAGATGTGGGGTGGTGAGGCTGCAGCAGTAGGGAAACCAGAAGTGTCTGGGCAAAGCACCCAAGACGCCCCAAGTGCTGGGTGCTTTGCAGAGCACTACCCAACCCTACGGTGATAAGGAGTGATCTACAGAGGTCGGCACTGTGGCTGCTTTTGGGGAACAGTGTGACTTTCTTTGTTACCCAGAAGGTCAGTCTGTGTTCTGTCTGGACTCCCAGTTGTCATATCCACCTAGGTTGCTCCCACCAATGCTGGCAGCACTGTAGGGATCTTAGGGACAGTTCACTGGATTCTCTAGTTCAGTCCTCAGTGTGGTCCTTAGACCAGCAGCGGTGGTGGCAGCACCAAGGTGCCTCTCAGAAAACCTAGCACGTATGGAGTTGGACTTCAAGAGATGAGCACAGGATAAAGGAAGCCTAGAAATGAAGAAGAAAACATAGCTATGCAGAAGGAGGCTTGTCTTCAGACGGAAAGGCTCACTGCTTTCCAGGCAAGATTCTTAAAAGCGGCACATCTAGATATATTCTGAAGAAAACTGAAGACAAATTAAGCCAAGATAAATAGACAATTGGAGATAATACAATCTGCTAATTCACTGAGAGAGAGAGAGAGAGAGAGAGAGAGAGAGAGAAAGAGAAAGAGAGAGAGAGAGAAACTCATAGAGACTTGCAGTTTGAAAGTATGTGCTGCATACAAAATCAAAAGAGTAGGTTAACAGTGGAGCTTTTTTTCAGCAATTTTGGAAGCTATGAGACAATGGGACACTGAGAATATTGAGGAAAAGGAATATGATCCAAGAAGGCTACCTGTAGCCAAAATGTCATTTGTGAGAGTAAATGAAAAACTCTCATGTGATCTGAGAAAAGCATGCAAAGAACCACTTCTAGCTAATACAGGATAAAGTAGAACAAGGAAATCAGGAGAGGGGAAAGAGAAGCAGTAGTAAGAAATGAGTTTAAGCATTCTTTTTATAAGAAAGATACCTGCAAGAGTGAGAATGAAATTGATAATAAAGAGTTAAGTAAAAACATAAGAAAGAAATGTAAATAACAGGAAACTGGACTAGCAATATGAATATCAGATAAAGAGAAATTCAAGGCCAAAGTTACTAAACATAACAAATAGAGATATTATGCAAGTGATATTTTAACAAAAAGTTATCAAGATTGTAAATCTTTGGCCTCCAAAGAACATAACAGGAAAACATGCAGAAGCAGAATATCCAAAAGCCTAAGGTATTTTCAAACATGACTGTGAGAATGAACTTCAATTGTTTTTTTAGTACTTTAAAAACCAGACAAATTAAGCCAAGATAAAATAGACAATTGAAGACAATACAATCTGCTCATTCACTAAGTAAAACTCATGACCATGTATTCTTGCGTATCCATGACCATTAGTAAAAACTGTCACAGACTTGACCATAAATAAAACTACTTTAATAACTTCTGCAAATGTAGACATTTTACAAATTATAGTCCCTGGCCATGATTTAATAAGCAAAAACTCAGCCACCAAAGGATTACCACTAAAAGAAAAGTTAACCACTGGAAAACTGAATAAACTTTAAAGAAACAGCCCCAAATGTATATCAAAGAACAAATCAAAATTAAAATTTAAAATTAATAAAAGTAAGATGCTTCAGATCAAAACCCATAGATACAGATAAGAGCTCAGAAGAAAATTTATATTCGTAAAAGCTTTTGTCATTAAAAATTAATAACAACCTTACCTGCAGTTTCACAAAAGAAAAAGGAAAATGAGCCAAGAGAAAGTGAATTAGTGAAAATAAAATTTAAATTAATTATATAGAAAACAATACCTAAAGGAAAAAGAAGAGAATGAATAATGAAAAACAAAAATTGATTTGTTAAAAAAAAAACAAGCTAGTTGAATTGAGAAAAGTTAGATTAAGAAAAAATAGAAAAATAAAAACATAGCACTGAGACTGAGAAAGTAGATTTAGCCACACATTACTAGAAACTAAAACAATTTTTCACAAAATCATCTGAGCAACTCCATGACTTAAAAATCCAAAAAAAAAAAAAAAAAGTGATTTTTCTAAGATAGTAAAAATTTCAAGGACTCAGTTGAAATAAGTGGCCCAAGCAAATTAATATCTACTGAATGCACTGAAGAGTTAAAGAAACCACATTTTAAAAGGAGGCAGGCCTGGATAATATAACTATTGTCTGTGTTTCTTTATTTCTATCTTGACAATTTTACTTTCAAAGGACAGGCAATCAATGATTAGCAAATTTTATTCAAATTATTTCAAATTAAAAAGTAGGTTATAATCATTTTGCTTTAAAAAGCTAACTCAAATGTGATAAAAATAAACTAGAAAGTAATTTTACATATGATATAGGTACAAAAATTCTAATAAGATTTTCAGCAAATTGAATCTGACAGTGTGTCAAGAAAGTATAGGATGAAAATCACAAGGCAAGATTTTGACTCTTGTCACTGATTTAAAATTGTGAAGTCCCAATTAGTATGACAAGGCAAAAGAGCAAAATAAGTTCTATAAATATTAAAAAGAGAAACAAAATTAGTGTTACTTGCAGATGATATTGTTAGGTTACTTAAACCATCCAGATTCTGATAAAGATATGAAAAATAATAAAAGAATTCAGTAAGGTGGCCAAACACAGTGCAGCATATAATACACCGTAGCTTTTCTAGTTTTCAGCAACATATAGCTGGAAATGAAAAAAAAAAAAAAAAAAGCAAACACTTCGCTTGCATTGCCATAAAACTGAAACGTATTTGAGAATAAATTTACCAAGAAAGGTATAGCACCAATATGAAAACATAAATGTAACATTTTATTGAAGGCCATAAAATTAGTTCTGAATAAATAAAACGATATAGCATGTTTCTGGAAAGGAATAATTAAAACAATAAAAATGTAATTTTTCCAAATTAATACATAAATTTAACGCAGCTCCACTCTACATCACAGTGGCTTTTCTTTTTAATTAGACAAAGTGATTTTAAAATTCCCATGGAGGAATAAATGCACAAGAATTACCAAGATGATTTTGAGAAGCAAGTAATTAATAATGAAGGAAGGCTCATCCGCCCACTGGTCCTGACTTCCTGTTACACTCCTACAATCAAAATAGCACGACCTGGGTCAGGAACAAATATAGATACGAACTTGATAGTTGCAGGGTTCTGAGTCAATTACTCTTTTTCTTTTGCTAGTTGTCGCTTCCATTTCTTATTTCAAAGCAACCATTTTAACTCTCATCTTCCCTGTGGGTGGTCAGGTCGTAAGCCTAAGTCTCATTTTGGTCGTAGGCAGGGTCATTAACACACGAGGGACATTCTCACAGCAGGTTCCCAGGCATGAGAACAGTAAAGACTCTCTTTTGGCCTCACAAAGGGGCCATCATGTAAGGAGCACCATGACAGCTCACGTACCCGGAAGTGGAAAATTCCTGCATACTGGTGTGTAAAACTTTGGTCCATCAGGATCTTCTGCAGACACTGAGGGTTCTGGGTCAAGGAGCCTAGCGCTGCCAGGAACCAGCAGTCCCCTAGGAAGAAATAAAGCCGTGAGACACCAACTGGACATCCCTGAAAGCTCCACCCCTTGATCTCACATGTCCTGGCCACCAATATCAGGACACTGCCTTCTGAATACAAGGCCAGTATTTCTTGTCTGCAATACTTGGGATCAAAAGAATTTCCAATTTTGATTTTTTTTTTTTTTTAGATTTTGGAATATTTGTATGTACATTATAAGTTACCTTGGGGATGGGACCCAAATCTAAACATGAAATTCACTTGTCTCATAGATGCCTTACATGCACAATATGAAGGTAATTTTAAACAATATTTTTAGTGCACCTGTGTTTTGACTGTCATTTGCCATATGAGGTCAGGTGTGGTATTCTCTACTTGTGGTGACATGTTAGTGCTCAAAATATTTCAGATTTTGGAGTATATTGGGTTTTGGATTTTTTGATTAAGGATGCTCAACTTATAATGAAGTTTTGCTATCTCAGAAAGGAGAAGTTGGTAATGAATTCTCTGTGGCTAATGCCAAGCAAGAGAGAGCAAAGGCAGTGGTGGTGGTGGTGGTTGGTGACAGTGTACAGAGGGAGGATAGGGGAGCCCCAGCTAGGCTTTGGCAGAGCCGGGGGTTTAATTCCTTGCTGGTTCTCTTTTCGCCAGAGGTATTCAGAGTCTTTTAAAACCATAGCGAATTTTTTTTTAATTTTTTTTATTTTAAAGATACTAAAATCCAACAAAATATAACAGAACAAAGTCAATCAAACCAAAGCAGTAGAGCTGGTACAGAACTTCAAAGAAAGACACCAGGAAAACAACAGCCCCCACAGCATACCTTGTTACTTTCAGAATAGTTGGCCATTCCATCAGGTATAGTAAAATCAATCCAAAAACAAAACACAACAAACTAATAAAAACAGAGTATGAAATAAAGCAAAAAAAAAAAAATTAATCAAAATAAAGCAAAACAATGAGAACAATATTGGGCCTCAAAGACAAGACAGAGAAGAATCCCCCATATTTGCTACATTGCATACTGTCATCTTCCCAAGAGATGCTCAGACTGCTGGCTCCAGGCCTACAAAATGAACTGAACAATGCAAGCATTTAGTTGCCTCATGTACCATAGTTGCTGTCAACTCAGCCAGTCCTCTGAACCAGCAGGTTGCTTCCGGGGTGGGGGGGTACAGTTGGTAGTCCTTGATACTTAGCCTGCTTGCCGGTAGGCCTACAAGAGGCACATCTCTTTCTCCTCCTGGGGTCTGCGCTGGTCATGCGCACTTACCAGGAAGGCAGGTTAGGTTGTCTTCTGGTCGGAGCCTCCCTGCCCAACATGGCAGGATCTCCAACCATAGCGAATTTTGCACAAGTGGCATTGGTACTTGGTACAATTATGGAAAACAGACCATAATTTTCTATGTTCATCTGAACCCATGCAGTGGCCTCTCTAGACCACACAGGGGTTTTCTCTTTTGTAAGATGTTTGCCCTTGAGTTTCTCCTCGAATTCACTGTGAGCCCTTTTGCATATGGTTACATCCCCGAGTCTGTCTTCTTCCCCTTCGACATCATTAATTCTTTGAATACTACTTCATATCAGGCACTGTTCTTGGTATGGAAGTCACAAAGACACCTCCAGAGGGGCCATTTCTCCTGTCAGGTGAAACCCTAATAAGTGGATTCTGGCTAGTGGCCAGGTGGCTTCTGTCAAGTTGGTCCAAGACAGTGATTTCCCAGGTAAAGTCCAAGCCCAAGAGCTGAGAGGGAAGATGCTGAGTTCTTACCTGCTCTCCCTTGTTGGATGTCAAATCTACTTGCTCCTTCTAGGATGAAGTGAGGTGGACCCCTTGATAAATCCTTAGGAAAGAAGGAGAAAACTTGTGAGTATCTTTCACTCCTTTGTGTCCCAGTATGTTACCCACAACATCATTCACTTGGTCTTTGAGGGACAGATGTTAACTCTGAAATAGATGCTCACATTTATTTATTTATTTATTTTGTACCAGGGATCGAACTCTCAACCTTGTGATTCCAGGCAGGTGCTTAGGCCACTGAGCTAAATCCCTGGCCCTATTTTTTGAGACAAGGTCTCACTGTGCAGTTCAGGCTGGTCTCGAACTCACAACAATCCTCCTGCCTCAGCCTGATGCTTACATTTTTAATTATAAAATTTTCCTTTTTTCTTCAGGGTTTACTGTTCTTTGGAAAGCAAGTATCAAAGCAGTGTATATGTTACTGACCAGACAGGCAATAAATGCATAAGCAAACTACCTGAGCAGACAACATAAACAAGGACTCAGGTTCCTTTTACCAAATAGCCTTTCTGGTCCCAACAAGTAAAAATGAATAGGATACATTTATTAGATGAGACTTTTCTAAACTTAATAAAGTACTATAGTTTTTTTTTTTTGTAATAAAGCTTTTCTTAAGAAATGGTGTTGCTCAGAAAACCACACGGACATTCTAAACTCTAGGTTCAAATCCAGCCATGTGCCACATAGAACACAAGCTGCCAGTGACTCAGATCCATGTCCACCCCATGGATCACTCCAGACCAAGGCTGGAAGACCCCATCCTTCCCCAGTCTCCCATTCATATGCACCTGCCCACTACAGAAAGTGGGGTGGGGGGCTACCAAAGGGTTCCACAGTGTAGGGGGAATTTAGGGAACTCTTAGCAGGAAAGAGGTGTGTGAGAGTTCCTGGGGGAGCACACCAGGAACTTTGGGGGCACACGGAGCTGAAGGTCCAGCTCCTACCCAAGCACCCACAAGCCTTCTAGGTTTGTCCCCTCCTAGGACCCCACCAGATTATCCTCAGTGACCTCTCTGTGCAGCTCTTCCAGATTTCCACTGTGCACATTTGCCTAACTTGGTAAATGCTCGTCTATCATTTTTCTTTCACAGTGACAAGCCCTCGGAGGGCAGGGCTGCACAGTGAGAACAGATTCATTTGCTCAAGAGCGATGAAAGCACAGAGTTCTGTGCCTGTGGCTCCTGTCTGGCCCTCACAAACAAGGTCCATCCATCTGCAGACACAGCGTCCCAGTGCAGAGGGGTCGTCCTCTCAGTCACCCTTCTCTGACTGTCCCAACAACTATGTGACCCCATCAGATACCAGGAGAGTCACATAGCGGCTCTCCCAGGACAGGGGGAAGGGACTATCTGCCAAAGCCAGGCCAGGCTGAACTTGGAAATCCCTCCCTGCTGGAGCAAGCAGAAAAAATGTCCCATAAGGCTTTGGCAGAATGTTTGAGTCTAAAATAACGTGGGTGCACTTTAATAACAGCTAGTTGTCCACTTTCTTCTACAGGAATAAAGGAAACACATGTCTCAAAGGAGGCCTGCTGTTAATGAGTGGGGCTATGTATGATTTTTTACTCTCAGGAATTAAAGAAGACAGTGGAGACGCTGCGGTTTTTGGAGCAAGGACAAAGGCAATAATCCTCCTGACCCACCACCTAACTCTTCTGCTGCCGTACTGCTGGCTTCCCTCCTATACCCACTCAGGAAAAGTGCTTTGGAGAACTGCTGTGGAACCCTGCTTTGACCTTTCTCCTCTGTGTCCTGGAGACGGGAAGCAAATTCTTCTTCTTTGCTGAGACTCGGTTTCCCCATTTTTAAAATGGGAATAAAAGGTAAGGAGAGTTGGGAGTCTGACATTCAGGCAACCAATGCCCAGCACTAGTTGCTGTATTCCCGATTATTCACTGAAGGCTCCCAACAGCCTCGCAGAACAGGACACGCCCATTTCGCAAAGGAGAAAGGCTGTGAAATACTTAGCACAGCATCTGACTGGGTACCTGTTCGATAAATATTGATTCCCTCCTCCTGTAATCTGCAAAATTAAAAAGGCTATGCTCATGGATAAACCCACAGCCTGAGGTGCATTCATTATTAAACAAGACAGAATAAAAACCTGAATTAAGCTGTCAATTCATGGATATTAAAAAGAAAAAAGACAAAAACCTCACAAAAATAAGAGGAAGAAAGTGATAAAGAGAACCATTCGTGAATTATAAAACAAATGAGAAAAACAAGATTAATAAAGAAAATAAAGGCCATTCGCAGACTGCGGGGGGAGAGAACCAGGCGTTGCCCTCACGGGGAGGGGATCCCCACCTGGAAACCAGCACCATGTGCAGGCTGCCCCAGGAGCGGGGACAGCCACACCCAAGCCTCTCTCTGTGAGTCAGCGCCATTCGAGGACTGCTGGGGGTGGGGGGAGGACCAGACCTCATGAGGAAGTGATCCCAGCAGGGAAACCATATCATTTTCATTGTTTTGTTGGGTTGGATTTTATTCTCTTTTGTTTTGTTTGATTATGTTAAATCTGATGGCATGAGCAGCTATTTGAAAGATAGCAAGACATATTATGGTAGCCATTTTGGATTTACTGTTGGCTTGTTTTGAAGTCCTTTATTGCATTCATTGTTTTGTCTTTATTGTTTCTATTCTATTCTGTTGTGTTCAAATTTTACTATGTCCAAAGGTATCTGCAGACAACGAAAGGCATTATGGCAACTATTGTTGATTTCGTAAGGTCTTGAAGTCCTGTATCACTTATACTGGTTTATTTTAATTGGTTTTATTCTGTTTTATTTTCCTTGGTTTTATCCTCTTTAAAATAAAAAAAAATGTGGGCTGGGTACCTGATATACATTCAGTATACTCAATAAAAAGTAGCACCGCTTGTTATTATGAATTCAAATAAGGAAAATAAATTGTACTACTTGGGGTGGGGGATTTACTAAGACTCACTCTTTGGCAAAGAAACACCAATAAAATGGTACAATGGTAGTGAAACCCTAATAAAATTGGAACTAAAAATGGGTTTTATAGGTATAAAAATAAGATGTAAGATTCTCTATTGTTCAATCTCAAAATACTAACAATTTTCTGACAGAAATTAATATGACTAAAAATGGCTCGAGTTAGTAAATAACCTGAAAGATTAATCACCTTGGACTAGTATTTTTACATTATCAAAGAATACTGCCCTAATTACTTGCAAAGATTTCTAGATACTGTATGTGCAGTTTTTCTGCTGAGTTCACACAAACTTTCCGTGAATGGGCAATTTTTACGTCATTTACAGTTTCAGTGTTAAGAAGAATACGGCTACCATTTAAGAAACCAGAATAGCCATGATAACCAACCTGAAAGGACACACAGACACAGACACACACACACACCCCAGACTCATTTTGACTGCCATCAAGGATTTGCTGTAGGATTGCAGAATGCAGAGATGGTTTCATATCAGGACATCTAATAATATGAAATAGTACTTACATGGGTCAAAGGGGGAAAAATTGATGTCTTTTCAATAAATACTATGAAGGCATTTGATGAATACACATCAACTTTCTATGATTTGATGAAATAATAGACGTTATCATTAAAGAACAAAAAATTTGCTAATTAGGAACAGAATTATTATTTTAATGTGATAAAAATTCAGTAGAACTGTTTAGAACTTACAATCAGTTGTCAATATCAAGTCTACAGGGAAACACTAGAATCTTTTGTAGCAAAGGTGGGGTAGAACACGGGCTTCAGAGCTGTGATAAACCACTCCAAAAAAGGGTAGAAAGGAATGACTGGAAATGATGCCCAGAAGCATTTTAGTCAGCCAGGCTGATTTCCTGAGACAAGGCCCACAGAGAACTGTAGGTAACTGTGGCTAAGAGATGGGAATGCTCTGGCCCCGGGCGGGTCCCCTGGGCATGCCAGGGCCATGGGAAAGTCAGTGTGATAAGCTCCTCGCTGGCGGCGACAATCAGGCTGAACCCCACTGGGTGCTGACGCAGAGTCACCCGGCAGCTTCGCAGACCTGGAGGCTGCACAACTCTGCCTTCCCCAACTTTGAATGAGGAGGTCAGTCAGCCCGAGGTAGAGTTCAGGATTCCCCTGGCTCCTTGGGTGATTCTGAGGTGCTGCCACAGCAAGTGGGGAGGCTCAGAGACCTCGAGTGGTGTGTTCCAGCCTAAACAGGAATTGTGCCGTCTGTCTCCGTCGTGCCCTCCCTGCCCCTCTGGCCGTGCCACCAGTGACAGCCTTCTCAGCTATAATGTTTTCTGATTCTGTGAGACGGCCTGAGCCTTTGAGGGCCCCCAAACGCTCATTCGTAGAGAAGGAAGTGGTGATGAATAACTGTTGGTGAATCTAACTGGCTCAGGGAGTTACCTGGTAAACATTATTTCTGAGTGTGACTGTGAGGGTGTCTGGGGATGTGATCTGCATTTGGATTGGTGGGCTTAGTAAAGCAGATGCCTTTCTCTGTGCAGGTAGGCATCATTCGATCCACTGAGAGCTTGAATACCCAAAAGGTGGAGGGAGGGAGAATTCTCCCCTTCTCGGCCTGACTGATTAAGCTGAGACATCAGACTTTTCAGTCCTCGGACTGGGACTACAGTGGCTCCCCTGGGTCTCAGGCCCCTGATTCACTGAGTCTCCAGTCATAGACCGCATATGCTGGGCCTCAGCCTCTACAACTATGTGAGCCAAGCCTCACCATCCGTCTCTCCTAGTAAGTGAATCAATTCAGTATCTACACACATACACAAATCAAATACAATGTATCCTTATACAACATACAAAGCATGTGAAATATACATAACTCATACTTGTATAATAGACAGTGAGTCCCCCACTTAAGAACACTCAAGTTTCGAACTTTTGTGGGTATGAATGGACCTTACTTTAGGAACACTGATAGATGCGAATCAATTGAAGAAGGAACTCACAGTTTTGCTGCTGTGCCCTTACTGTACAGTGCAATAGTGTACGTCTTTTTGTTTGTATGTGTTTGGCTTTTTTTATGCTGTGCATGTGTATTTGTGTTGAAGGTGTGTAAGACTCACTTTGTCGGACTTACGAATGAAGCTGTCTTACAAACATTTGCCAAGAATAGAACTAATTCATAAATAGGGGATTTACTGTGTATAAAATAATCATATCAATATATAGATATATAATCGAAGGGCTATGTATGGTAGGATACATACAATAGGACAAAGTATCAATATGCACACTGATAAATTATTGATAACAAATATATACATTTATATGACATGATATGTATTATTGGTTTTGTGTCTCTGGAGAAGCTTGAATAATGCAGAAACCAGCAGCACTAGTCAAACTAAGTAAACTTAGCAACCTCGTTCTGGATTGTGGAGCTCTTTCTTCAGGCAAAGTTTGAGATGATCTCTGTTCTATTGGGAATGTCAGAAGCTCATTGAATGCAAGAATCCTTGGGATCTTAGCAAATCATGTCCCTGAAGTGGTACCATACAGCCATTGTCCTTCGGTCATCTCTGAAGGTGTTATTCCTGTTGTGACAGCATTTGTATCTCCCAGCTATCTCTTTGAAGGCTACTCATGAGTGTCCCACACTGTCCTGGTCTTGGATGAGGTCTATGCCTAATTAGCACCCTGCCATTCAGCCCTTTCAGACAGTGGCCAAAGTTCAGGCTGGGACAGGTGGCAGCATCACTCCCTGGAGAGCTTTGATACATTGACCTCACTGCTCTTTTGCTCAGTGGCAATTGGCTGCAGGCTTAGTTACTTCTGTTACCTTCTGCTATCTATTACCTGATGGGATAGCTTCCCAATCTTCCCTATACTTGTACCTCTACTCTACTTTCTCACCTTTTCCTTTTCTGAAGAACCCACTTTGGCACAAGGCAAATCATTTCTAGTGATTGGTCCCATCAGAAGTTGCCCATACTACAGGGATGATGAGCCGCATTGTCAGTGCTGGATAGTCAGGGTTTTTCTCTGGGAGGCCACAGGGTGGACCTCTAATGGGGCTGCATGTGGAGTTCTAAGGACTCACCAGATGATATGAAGATCAGCCACCTCCTACAATTGTGTGTTGTGCAATACGGCAGCCTCAAGCCACTTGTGGCTGTTTAAATTAAAGTAAAACCTCAGTCCCTAGGTTACAATGGCCACATCTCAAGGACTCAATAGCCCCATGCGACTAATGGCTATGGTGATGAGTGGGGAAGATAGAATATCTCCATCATCACAGATTTATTATGACAGATTAGCTCCCACTTACATAGACTGAGAAGTCCCACAATACATAGTGTGCAATCTGGAGACCCCGGAAAGTTAGCGGTGTGAATAAGAGGCCTGAGAAATACAGGAGCCAATGGCAAAGCTCCCAATTTGAAGGCAAAAAAGATTTCTGTTTCAGCTTGGTTATTCAGGTAGAGAAGAGGAAGATTCCTCCTCTATTTTTTGTGCTTATCTATTCAGTGAGGATAATATCATGGGAGTATGAGGGTAACTGCATGAAAACTTGAACATAATGTGCTTAGCATACACCTAACGCGTCTACATGCTTGACAAATGGGATTTGTTATTCATAAAATAAAAATTCTCCTAAAAGGGGTCACTCTGAGTGCCAGATTTAGGTCAGGGAAATATTGCACAGACAGCTCTTGTATAAGTGTAACCCTTAGCACTGTCTCTTGCTGAGACCAGAGGTTGCAGGAAGCCCCAAGACTGATGAGTCCTTGAGACCCCCACCACAAGGATACTGCAGTATTGACCATGGGGGTGGTGGGGAGAGGTTAAACAAAGAGACACAGGAAAAAGCAGTGTCAACTAGCTTCTGTTTAAAAAGTAGATTAGGTTAATTGTTAGAGGAAAAGAGGACAAGAAGAAGAATGAAAAGATTGGTAAAGGAAGAGAGGGAAAGAGAAAAAGAGAGGGGGAGGGAGGGAGGGATGGAGAGAGGAAGGGAGTGAAAGTAGAAGAGGGAGGGAATGAAAGTGGGAGAGGGAGAAAAAAAGAGAGGGAGTGAGAGGGAGGGCAAGGGAGAGGGAAACACAAAACAATGTTTCTGCACCAGGCAGAGAAGGATGTTTCTCATGGCTCTAATTCTTTCACTGTATTTGAATCTACCGAACTGAGATGGCTACGCAATGTATGCTGTCTATGGTGGTTTAACAGTTTCCTGGGGAATGCAGTTTCACCACTGTCTAGAGGTTAGAATGTGGTGGTGGCCTAAGAAGGCTTGGTTCCTCCTCTGCCA
>RJWM01035043.1:0-19243 GCA_004363535.1 Dasyprocta punctata | reverse complement strand
ACAAGGAGACCTGGTCCTGGGCTTGGCTTTTCAGCTGACTCGGGTGACCCCACTGTCTGTGGACCCAGTCTCCATCTGTCTAACAGATGTAGGCCTCTGAGGCTTTGTGACTCTGTCCAGGGCTTCCCAGAACCACACCTTCTGATGTGACATTCTCTCTGATCAGGGTGTCTCCTGGGTGCCAGCTCGATTCCTTAGTCCTGCATGCACCATACCAGTGTCCTCCAGTCCCTGTTCCCTCCCACATCTCATGTTGTCCTGTGTCTGTCTGTTCTGCTGAATGCTTGGGTGTGAGGTTCTCAGCTCCTGGGCTCCGCCAAGGGTACAAGGAGCCAGGAGACAGGTGAGCCATCTCTACTCTGCCACGTCCCCTCCACTCCATTGGCTGCAGGGCCTGCAACCAGAATTCTCACCCTCCCTGGACTTTGACACATGGGCAGGCCTGTGTCCAGGACCGCGCCTGACTCCCCACTGCGCCTGCCCCAAATCATCATCATCTCTGCCGTGGTCCCATTTCCATAGCAACTTCTTGCGATGCCACGGGAGAGTGGGAGCTTCCAGGAAGCTTGGGGGAGGGAGCAGGAGGCCCGTTCGGTATCGGGAACGTGGCAGCCAGGGCCTGGCAAGAGCTGTGGGGACGGCCTGCCCTGCCAACTCAGGTGGAGCTGGGCGCAGGGCCGCCAGCCAGGTGGTCTGGAGCTCTGCCAGGGACAGGGCTGCCCGTGTTGGCCCGGGCCTGGCTGGCTTGCACCAATCCACAGGAGGGAGCCAGCTTGGACAGCCACCAAGGACACCGCTGCCTGGCTGGACCTGGCCTGAGGAACTGTCCAGGCTCTGGCTGCCCTGCTGTGCCAGGCTGGCACCATGATGCCCTGTCCTGTATTCTAGGATGAGCAGCCACTGGGAGGCACTGCCCAGGGCCAGCTGGCACAGGGGCATCATTTGGGGTTGGAGAACCAGAGGCGAGCAGACCTCTCCTTACCTGGTGCTACTGATTTGTGGCTGAGTTATGGAGTCCCGTGCTGTGCTTGTTTCTGTGCCCCTGAAGCAGGAAGTCCCTCCTCCCTGTCCTTCTCTCTTCTCAAGTGGCTGCAAATTCATTAACATCTCAGGCCTAGTGACACGTTGACTCTGGGAGCCCTGACCACCAACCCTGCCACCCCTTGTAGCAGGAGGCCCCACAAGTCCTTGTGCTGTGTAGGGAATCGAAGGCCAGGAGGGCATGACTCAGCCTCATGCGTGCTGCCTGGAGCCCTGGGTTTGATGCTGTCACCCTCGTGGTGGCACGGTCTCTGGGTACCACCTGTGCTTGTGCTTCCTTAATCCTTGCCTTGGCACTGACTAGCATTTGAAGGTGGATTACCACGGTGCTCCTCGAGCTGCGCATCCGTGAAATCACACCTGGGATGCGCCTGTCATTTTTTTTTAATACACAGAAAAATAAACACACTCCTACAAAAATAAAAATGTTTGTCTGTCTAAATCCCCTTGTGCACCCTGGAGGTGTGTGTCACAGACTTTGAGAAACACAGGTCTGACGGAACCCCTCAGTGACAGCGCTGAAAGACTTTTATCTGAGGGGTGGAAGGGGAGGCTTTGCCTAGGGCCACACACATGGGAAATGGAGAACAGGGGGCCACTTGTGCTCCTGGTCCTCCAGCTGGGGCTGCTCCTATCCCCCTGAAGCTGGGACCATGCAGGGGCCTGGATGTCCACTGTTCTCCCATGCCCTGGTCTGGGGAGCCCCTGGAGAGTATTTGGAGAGGGAGCAAAGCCAGAGAGGCTGGGGAGGGCGATGTGGGAGCTGAGGGTACCTTGGGGACTGAAACCATGTGGTTTGCCTCCCACCTTCTCTGGGGCCACTCTGGGGCCAGTGGGGGACTGAGCCAGTGTGGAGGGCAGCAGTGCTGGTGCTGGACACCTCGCTGGGCCTGTCTCCCCTCTTTCTCTGTCCTCCCCCTCTTCCTGGCAGGAGGAGGGAGTCCCCATCTTACGGATGAGGGAGTGGGGCTCAGAGACAAGACTCCCCAAGGTCTCAGGGCACAATCACCCTGATGCCAGACACCCTGTGTGGCCAACTGGTGAGAGTAAACTGCGTGTGCAGGGAAGAATGCGTGTGTCCCGGAGAGGAGGGTGTCGTGTGCGGATGCATAGTAGTTATTTTTTATTTTATTTTTCTTAGTACGTGTTTTCGATGCATAATGAACACACTCACTGTGGGGAGCTGGTGCGTGTGCACAGCGCGTCCTGCATCTTCTTTATTTCACACAGGGTGGGGTTAGACCTGTGTGTGGCCCCCTGCTGCCCACAGTGGCTGACAGCTGCCTCCTCTCTCTGCCCACAGCCTCCTGCACCCCCAGGGCCTGAGGCACTGGTGCCGCTTTACAGAGGGTGATCCCGGCCAGCTGTACCTGGTCAACCCCCAGCCGGAGGTAAGAGCCCCGCTGGGCCACTGGGCAGGGTGGGGGTGTCATGAGCCCTGGGGCACGGGGGCTGTGGGGTGCTCTCAGGGCCTCTTCTGGGTCTCCCATCTCCCTCCCCAAGCAGCCAGGTCTGCAGGTCTGATATGGGGGTGCCAAGCCTCTGCTAGGTCAGAACCTAGGGCGCTTCTGCTACCACCTGCTTTTGAAGACAGGCTGCTAATGGGCAGGGCGATCCTAGGCGGGAAGGCACTGTCCTTGGTCCTGTCACGCTGTTAACCAAGTGCCTATTTGCGTCCAGGTCAGAAGGGAATGGGAGCATGTGGTCTGGGACAGTCGAGGTCCAAGAAACTGTCACGAGGCTGCCTTGGCTGCGACGTGGGGAGTTTGATGGGCTGCGTGCCAGCCAGAGTCAGCATATGACCCAGAGGCCCCGCGGGCAGGTGGAGCCCGGACCTGGGGAGTATGTCTGTGACAGCACTGGCAGCCAGGTGACCTTGGTTTTTGTATGAAGAGAGCAGATGGCCATGTGGTCTATATCATGAGGAGGAGGGCTCCTGCAATATGGGAGGTGTGGACCCTCCTTTTTCATGTCCTGTGAGAAGGGACCTGGGGATCTTGCTGTGTGTTCCAGGCTGGCCTTGAGCTCACTGTGCAGCCCAGGCTGTCCTTGAACTTATGGCAATTCTCCTGCCTCAGCCTCCCGAGTGTTGGGATTACAAATGTGCACCACTATGCCTGCTCTGTCTCTATTCTTGACAGATGCAGGCTGCAGAGAGACTGGGGAAGGCTCAAGTGGCAGCTGGACCGAGTGTCAGCCTCATTCCTCACCCCCAGGGGGGCAGTGGGCCTGGGGTCCCTCCTCCTGCAGGATGGGTGACAGCTGTGTGGGGCCGAGGCCCAGCCAGCCCTAGCCTCCCACCAGGAAGTGGGTGGGCGTGGAGGAGAGTGCCTGGATCTCCTTCCTGGGCACTGGGCACCAGGCCTTGCTCTGATGTCGGCTCATTTCCATCAAAATATCCCTGTTAATGAGCCGGCCCTGTGGAATGAGCTGCTAATTAGCCCCTCTGGTTCAACCTGTAATTGCTGCTAGAGGGAGAGAAGATGTCCAGGGCTTGGGCAGGCAGTGGGTGGTGGGGCGGAGTGGGCTGGGCTTCACTCTGACCCCCTGGCTGCAGCAGAAAGCATCACTTGCAGGAATGACAGCCAGGGACATAGGGGTTCCTGGTGGGGAGCCCGGGGGACCAGGCTGGATGGGGGCCACCTGAGTCAGCAGCGGTGGCAGGGGGCTGGGGGGAGGATTCGTGGGAGGGCCGGACCCCTGGCTGAGCCTTGGTGCCTGAGGGTCCTCTTAAAACATTTTATTTTTCTGGTTATAAAAACTAATGGGTGTTCTGTATAGAAAAGTGTGAGCACTCGGGTGTTTTGCCCGTCAGACTTTTATAAAATATGTATTTATGACATAATTGGGATCAAGCTGTACTTACTGTTTTCTAACCTGCCTTTTGCACTTAATTCTACACCCGGATCGTTTTCCCTCATTAAATCCGATTCTGCGGTGTGACTTTTAATGGCAGCGTAATGTTCCAGCCCGGGTGCGCTGAGGCGTGTTGAGCCCATTCTCTGGGGTGTGTTTTGTCGGTGTCAGTAGCTCTGGAGCACTGGAGTGGGGCGTGAAGACTGTGATCAGCGGGCCAGGCTGAGGCTGCGCGGGCCAGCGATGCCGTGGAGCAGGGGTGTGGGGCTGTGTCTGGGATCTGACCCCCTGGAAGGGGCCGGGTGGCCATGGGGGCCTCTGAGTGCCTTAAAACTCCAGGGGAGGCCTGGGTTTCCCCTTGTTGTCCCTGCCTGACCCATTCCCCTGTGCCGTGTGTGGAGGGAGGGGTGGGTTCGCAGGCTGCACGCCTGTGTGTGTGGGGGCTTTGCACACCCCTCTGCTCTCTGGATATCCTTGTGGGGAGGGGCACGCGCCAGGTCTAGACTGGTTCTGGAATCCGCTCAGCTGCTCAGACAGAGCCGAATGACCGCAGTGGGATCCTGGAGGCCAGGCAGGGCCCCTAGGGGGCACAGCTGTCTGTATCTTTCAGGAAGCTCCCCCAGCCCTGGGTGGGGCTCCCCCGTCACTGATGGGTGTGTCTGTTTCTTCTCCCCTGCCTGCAGGGTCTCCCAGCACAGTGGCCACTGGATCACTGTTCAGGTACACAGTGCTGTGCCCAGGTGGTCCCTGTCCCCTGGGGGAAGAGTAGGGGTGTGGTCAGGCCGGGAGGAAGAACTTCCTAGCCTCTGTATCCCCTCCCTGGTGTCCTGGGGCAGTTGCTGTCATCCCCAGACCTCTGTCTACCTGGCCAGGCCATAGAGATCATTTTGCCTTTCTGGATTTACTGCACGCCTGTGGTTAGGCTCGAGAAGAAAGTGACTCGGTCGGTGTTTGTTTTTGCTTGTCTTGCATTTCTTCCTCTGCAAGTGTCTCTTCAGTGCAGCCGAGGTGCAGCTTGGATCAGGTGATGGCCCTGGCCCTCAAGGAGCCCCCAGGCTGTGGGACAGGCAGACAGAGACAGGTGACTGACTGCAGGTTCCTGTCCCAGCTCTGCCACTTGACAGTGGTGTAACTGAGTGTGCTGGGCCTCCATTGCTCCATCTATACATAGGACTAATAATGGCATCTGTGTGGTGTAGACTGAGCAGGTTGAAGCCCATAAAGGGCTTGGCGTGGTGGCTGGCACGTAGTAAGTGCTCAATAAATTTGACTTGGTGCTGAGCTGCAGAGAATACAGCAGAGGGCATGGAGGGGGTCTTGGGCTCCTCTGGGAGCCCCGAGGCTGGTGATAAGGCAGTGTGGGGTGGGCTGTCACTATTTTAATCCCTTTCAGCCATTTGTCCCTTTTGGTTTCAGTGGGACTGGAGAGAGAGGAGGGAGGAGAAGGCCAGTTTCAGTCCCTGGGGGCTGGGGACCTGTGCTGGTGGCCTGGGGTGGGTGCAGGTGGCAGGCTATCCTGGTCTGCCTGTCCTGCCTCTGCCCATGAGGAAGGGGCTCTGGGGAAGGGGTGCGGGTGGTGCCTGGCACCGAGTTTTATCAGCCTCCAGCTGCAGGCAGAGGAGAGGGAGGGGGGCCAAATTAACATTCTTCCTGGAGAAGTTAACAACTTCCCAATTAGAGGCCTGGCGCTGGTGAGGCGCTTGAGGCCTTTGCAGTCGAGAGGCTCTTCTGGGTAATGAGAGGCCGTCTGGGTTTGGAGTGGGCCTGGCTGCCCCGGGAGGAGCTGCCGGAGAGCGCTGGCCTGGGCCTTCCTGCTTGGCAGTGGGGGGTGTAGGGTTGAGCAGGGAGGAGGGGCTATCCCCAGCCCCACCTGTGAACCCCCTGCAGCTCCAGTCTGAATACCCACCCACATCTCTGTCCTCCGCCAGGACCCTGTGTCCACCCGCGCCTGCCCACCTGCGCTGCCCCTGCTGTTTCTTGTCCCTGCTTGGCTCCGAGTTTTGTCTCTTCACACTGTGTGGGGTCCCTTTGGCTGGGCCAGCTCCTGACACCCCAGCTGAGCTCCGTGGACTTGGGTCTACCTGGTGGGGGCATCCTCCCTGGAAGTAGGGGCAGGCTCCTTCCGCTCAGGCCTGGGTGTGACTCGAGGCAAAGAACATGGCTTTAGCTGCTCAGGGTAACCAGCCTGGCAGGGGGCACAGTGTCCTCCTGTCTCCTGAGCCCCCAGCTCCCTGCTGCCCCTGCCACATTTGCTGCCTAACCCCATTGTCCTGATGACATCCAGGAGTAGCGTTGTTACTGTTGGGGATGCCTGCTGGCTTTTCTGCCTGGCACCCCCTCCCAGTGCTGCCCACCTGGCTTCTGGGGAGACTCTTGGATCTGCCTGGCTTAGAGTTGGGGACCTGGGGTGTCTTGGAGCTGGATATCTAGGGGTATCCTGGAATAGGGGAGCTGGGAGTGTCCAGTGTATGCCAGGCAACTGGAAGATGCCAGGTCCCATGGGGCTCTGTCTTCACTGTGGCTGAGAGGTGGCCCTGACCACCCCATCCACAGATGAAGATGTGGGGGCTCCTTGATGCAGGGTGACCCTCAGCATGAAGGAGTTCTTGTTCCAAGTGGCTTCTTTCCCTGTGTCCCTGGGGAGGAGCCAGAGGAGACATTGGCTAGGCCCTCCCCTCAGGGGGCAGCCCAAGCCTTTACCCCCAGCCCTGGCAGCATCCAAGGTCATTCAGGGAGATGGTGCTACCTTTGCCTGGGTGGTTGGAGGGTGGCAGTGTCTTCAGTCCACTCCTGCCATCCCCTCCTCCCTTCTGCCGTACCTTCTGGAGTGTCTCTGCCCAGGCTCTCTGCAAACATGCAAGACCACATGAGTCTGGCCTCGGAAAGGTCAGCCAGCTGTGCAGCAGCCCTGAGTCCTGGGCCAGTGGCGGGGGTGTGGGGACAGTGCAGGGCTGTCTGCAGACTGGGAATCCTGACCTACTGCTCTAACCCAGCTGGGGAGCTGGGTTTCCATTCAAGTCCCAGCCCTGTCACTCAGTGTGACTTTGAGCAAGGGACCCAATCTCCTTGGCCCTGTCTCCTCCAGAGCGGCACTGATGGCTTTCCTAGGGGTCTGAGAGCCCTGTGGGATGGCATTCATGAACCTTCTGGATGGCATCCCAGTGGGAGCTGTTGAGGGGCTGGCTCCCACCCAGTCTGCTCCTTGGGCAAGTGATCCGCATCTCCCAACCGCAGCGCCCCAATTTCTGCAGTGGACACAGTGCTGCTTGCCTCAGTGAGATGTTCTCTGTCCTTGGAAGCCCTCTGTCCCCTCCCTGAGGCATTCATGAACCTGTCCTCCCTGTGCACACGGGCTGTGTCTGGCCACCACAGAATGAGCAGGTGATTCAGTCCCTGCCTCTGGTGGCCGCATGAAGTTAGCAGGACCAAGGAGAGATGCTGGGAGCCCCAGTAGTGGGAAGAAGAGAGGGCTGAAGTCAGTGAGGGCTCCTGGGAGTCTGGTCCTTGGGGTTCAAGAGGATCTGGGGATGCTGGTTGGGGGAGGGGCTTGGACACCTGTTTGGGGACAGTGTAACCCAAGGCTGGGCCGGAGTAGTGGGTGGCCAGGGACCCGGTGGGGTGGAGAGGTCCCAGCCCTGGAGGGGTGAGGGCCCTCTGGCCAAGGGTGGAACAGATGTCCCATGACACGGGGCAGGGGGCCAGCAGACAGGATCTGGGATCCCAACCCAGAGCCATCATGGGCCCTGGGGGACAGTGGGGGTTTCATGTCGGGGTGGGGTCAGGGCTCCCACACTCCCGGTGTGCCTCAGCCCTGTGAAGGCCTTGTGAAAGTGTGGAAGAGGCATGGAGACCTCTGGGGTCAGCCCTGGAGGTTCTGCACAGGATGGGGGGCAGCTTTCAGCTAGAACGAAGGCTACTGGAGGTTGAAGATAGGGAGCATAGTGGGGCTGCAGTGGTCTGGGCACCCAGGGAGTGGGCACCCTCTATGTGCCAGCAGGGCCTATGACCAGCTGCTCTGAACCGGGCTGCTGGGTGTTGAAACAGCCTGGTGGAGGGTGGCAGCGTGTAGCTCATCGGAGGAGCTGGAGATCAGGCTGGGACCTGTCCTGGCTCTCGGTCAGATCTGAACTCCAGGGTTCATCTTTCTACTCCCTGGGGCCCTGTGTTTGGAGGGGATGACCTAAGAGATGTCTTGGAGGGTCAGGAGACCGACTCCCCAATGCACAGTCTCCCTGCCTTACTCAAGGAGGCTGAGAGCAACCCTGAGCCACACAGCACTGGGCAGAG
This sequence comes from Dasyprocta punctata, assembly GCA_004363535.1. Taxonomy (NCBI): domain Eukaryota; kingdom Metazoa; phylum Chordata; class Mammalia; order Rodentia; family Dasyproctidae; genus Dasyprocta; species Dasyprocta punctata. The sequence continues at coordinate 11,059 of RJWM01035043.1, read as the reverse complement.
GCCCTGGGTGCTGGCAGAAGAGACCTTCGCCCTGGCCACCCCGCCTTGGAGTCTAGTGGTCCCCATCATATCTGGCCGACTCCAGGACCTGGGGACCTTCCTGACCACAAGTGTTACCATGCCTGAGCTGCATGGTTTTAATCCCTGCCCCAAATGGAAACCTCTGCACTCCTCCAAACAGTGAAAGATTTCCCTAATAAAGGAAGAGGCGCACTCAGGCAGGCCCTAATGGATGGAGTGACTTCCAGAATTAATCCAGGATGTATGGGCAGGCGCCTGGCTGGTGGTGTGCGGTGGATATTGTGACAGATGGTGCGCTGCAAGAGGGATCATTCCTGCTGCGCAGGGCGAGGGGAGGCACCATGGGCTGGGTGCAGGAGGCCTCACCTCTGGGCTCCTGACCTCCAGTGCCAGCCCTGCATCTGCTCTCGGTGGGCTGGCGTGGACCCTGAGTCTGACCTTGGAGCCTGCAGAGCCTCCTGAGTCTTGCTCTGCACCTGCCGCTGGGCAGAGGCTGGGTCTGTGAGATGCTGGTTCCCCTTGCTCTGCCCTGCGGGCTCCTCTTCCTCTCCCATCCATCTCCCTGCCTTGGACCACCCAAGGGAGGCTCTCAGCGTGCTTCAGTTTTCCTGTTGGGGCTTGGGCCCCCACTTCCTGCCCAGTGCCCTAGCTCCAGGCATGGCGGCAGCACCCTCCCTGGGTGTCAGAATAACAGGGGGGACCCAGAAGCACAGTCCGTTTCTGCTGCCACATTCATGAGCTTGAGGAAGCTAAGGACCATACAGGATCTTCATCTGCTTCTTCTTCCTGCTGGGGCTGTACCCAGAGGAAGGACACTGGCTTCTGAGTCACACAGGCCCGGCTGGCATTGAGGTAGAGATGGCCTGGACATTGGTCCCTTCTCCAGCCCTCAGGGCCTCAGATGTGGTACTGTGTGACTCTGGGTCATTCTCAGTCTCGCTGAGCAAGACAGAGGCAAGGTCGAGCTAGGGTTCAGCTTCTCTGCCTTCCGACTGTGCGACCCAGCACCCCACCGTCTCAGCACCTTCTTTTGCTGGGGTGGGGTCTGTTTCATCCTCTCTCAGTGGCCTCATTTGCCCTAGAAAGGGAGCCCTGGAATTGTTCCTGTTGCACAGAGGGGGAAACTGAGGCTCCGGGAGGCACAGGGGATGGCTGTCTAGGGTGCCCAGTGGGAAGCATCTGCTCTGGCCTCTTCGTGGTGAGATTGGGTAGAGCTGGTGGCAGGGACACAGGTGCAGGGTCTCAGGAGAGGGAAGCCATGGGTCGTGGCCAGGGCAGCCTTGGAGGAGCAGGGCAGATGTCGGAGGTGGCTGTGGAGTGGGAGGCTGAGCGTTTGGGCCTGGTGAGGTGGTTTGGCCAAGGCTTAGTGGAATGTGACAGCATCTTGTCTCCCAGATGGGGACCTGGGAGCAGGCGAGGCAGGGAATCCTGGGCTGGATTATATGAGTGAACCCATTCTGCAGTCACAATTGCAGATCTGCTGTGTGTCTGCAGCTGCTCCAAGGGGACTTGTTGTACCTGGTCACCATTCCCCAAGGCTGCAGGCTTTGCCCTCGTGTGTTGGGTTGTCTTGATCGTCAGCCTCCCTGGTTTTTTTTTTTTTTTTTTTTTTTTTTTTTAGTGTCTCACTATGTAGTCCAGGCTGGTCTCGATCATGCAGCAATCACCCTGCCTCAGCCTCCTGACTGCTGGCATTACAGTAGTGTACCACCAAGCCTAGGCTTTCTGCCCATTGTTTAGATGGGGAAACTGAGGGACTCATCTCAGTCCTTAAACTGCTCATGGCCTTCTAGATCCCTGGTATCAAGAGCAGAGACCAAGAACCCAAGTGGAACTCACTAGGGAGGTGGCAGGAAGACGTGAGGTCCGGGGGTACCTCCTGCTGATGCTGGGTGCATGTGTGCGCATGTGTGTGTGTGCCCTGTGTGTGTGTGTGTGGTGCATGTGTTTGAGCGTGCACGAGTGGCGGGCCCATTAACAAACAGAGAAATAAATTAACAAGTATTCAACCCACCAAATGTTCCTTCTGTTCTGTATAATAGAGCACGGGAACATAATTTTCCCCTGGAGCAAATTGCAACAGCTGAACCTGTTCCTCGTTTTTCTCCAAAAACTGCTTAGAATTCTGGAACGCTTGTTGATTTCGGGTCCTTTCCCTTTCTGGCTCTGGTCCCCAGGCCCCAGGCCACTTCCCTTCCCTTCCTTGTGCCAGGCCTCAGTGGAGCCAGATTGTCACAGAGTGAGGTTCCCACCCTACAGATGGGAGGTGCCCAGGAGCAGCGGCTCAGGCCAGGGCCCTGGCCATATATTGGGGGACTGCTGGTTCTCTGAGCCATTTTGGTGAAGGAGAAGCCCAGGGCTGGCAGATGGGCCAGCAGCTTCCCACCAAGACTGCCACAGACATGCTGTGTGACCTTGGGCCACTCATCACCTACTCTGGGCTTTGTTTCCACCCTGTGAAACGTAACAGTTTGCCTGCCACCTCTCCAGGAATGCTTGGTGGCATAGAGAAGGTGACATTGACCGGCACCGTCTCCTCCTGAGAATACCAGGTGTGTGAGTTAGCAGCACCCACCCCCTCCCAGGTCTCTGGACTCAGGGTCTCCTACCTTGCTTCTGAAAGCCACAGGGCACATCTCATTTTTTAAAGCAAATTCATTTTAATCCACTTTAATTAAACCGACTTATAATATGTGTGTTTGTTTATAGATGTTGTTTGTGCATGTCCTGATGGTTTCTGTCATTCAGAGCCTGGTCCAGATCCCCGCTTCCAAGCCACCCCCCAGGGCAGGAGCCGGGTCAGGGAAACCTTGCTCTTGGTTTCCTCTGCCAGGGGCAGCAGGAGCAGCAGGAATCCGGGGCTCAGGGCCCAGGATCTTCCCACCTCTTGGCCCTGCTCCAGGGCCCTGGCTGGACTGTGGAGGGTGCCTGTCTGTCCTCTAGGCCAGGGGCTTCTGTGCCCCTTGATGGAGCCATGAAGTCTCCAACATGCCTCCTAGGTTTGCAGCCAGGCTGCTGTGTGTTGGGGGAGGGGTCAGCCTGACCTGACTGCCTACTGGACAGCCACACTGACTCTGCTGGGAAGTCCTCCTCGACTCTGCTGTCCATCTGAGTCTACTCTGGTTACAGTGACAAGATGTGAGAGTGGGGCTCTGGCAACAGACATTTGTTTCCCTATGGTTCTGGGCTCTGGGGATCAGGGCGCCTGTGTGCTTTGCAGCAGGTCGGGGAGAGAAGGGAGAGAGATGGATCTGGTGTCTGCTTACAAGGGCACTAATCCATTGGATCAGGGCTGCATCCTTATGACTTCACATAGCCTGAATTACTTCATCATTGGGGCTGGAGCATCAGCATGAGTATAGGGACACGATCTACTCATGATATCACCCCACACCCTGGCTGTATTCAATGTAGACTGTGTGTTTACTTCCTGGAGGCCCCTTTTAGCATAGGCCTGGGATATGGGTGTTGTGATGCTGGCACAGATTGAGGGGGATTGCCAGGCTTCATAGGACCTACCCCAGTCTTAGCGTGTGGCAGGGTAGATCCTATTCCCCAGCATCCCCACATCGCGCTATCGGTCATCCACTGTGCCTGCTGTATCCCCTGTTGCCCACTGGAAGAGTCCCACCCCCAGGTGTTTTAAAGTCACCTGGTTCATGGGTGGCTTGGTGCCGTTGCCTTGGGGCACTTGTGCAGTGACACAGGCCCAGGGGAGAGAATGGAAGGCCTCAGTGTCCCAGGGCCCTGGGAGATGCACCTGTACTGTGGGGTGAAGTCAGAGGCCCACGGTGACGGGACTGACCCATCCCAGTGACCCCAGCAGTGATGACCATAACAGCACCTCCTGTGGTGGCTCCCACCTTGGTGCTTACTGAGGCTGGCTGGGGGCTGGGTCAGCACTGCCCCCCTCCATTAGCTCAGTCCCAGGACCTTTGCAGGGCTGGGTCCCCAGAGAGAGCAGACCACCCTGCTCTTCACCTGTGAGCTGGCCAGCCATGGGTGTCTGGAAGATAGTGGCATCACAGTATTGACCACTGGGTCAGCTGAGGCTTAACACTCGTAAAACACAGAAGGGACCCAGAGGCTGGGGTGGGCTGAGGGTCCGTCTGAATGCAGACCAGCTGTGCCACCCCTGCACTGGCAGAGGTGAGGTTTCCTGTGCAACCGTGGGACTTGCTTTGTGAAAGGCCTGTCTTTGGGGACCCCGAGGTTGGGGATCAGCTATCAGCCCCCTTTCTTCCTCCTGCTAAGGCCCAGAGCTCTTGATCCCCCCAACCCCCACCTTGCTGAGAGCAGCTGTCCTGGGGCTTGGTGGAGGAGGGGACACGTGGCAAAGGTGGGGCCAGGGGCTTCCCTGTGGGCCTGGGCTGGCAGGGATGCTGGCCAGGGCAGCTGGAGGGAGGGCTGTGTGCCCTTCATGGTCACAGCATTTTTGGGGCCTGTTGAAGTCTGCAGGGAAGACAAGCAGGGATATTTACAGCCCAAATCTTGGTCCCCTTAAAGGGAGGCAGAGAGGGGCTGGGAGGGGAGGGAGGGGCCAAACTTTTTGATAACGTTGTAAACAGAGTCTGTCTCCCAGGAAACGGCAGTGGCGGTGGCCACAGGCTGACAGATGTGTGTGCTGTCATACGGGCCTACAGAGGCGGCAGGGGACATTGGGCGGGATGGATGGGCTGTAACTCGCCAGGCCTGGGGCTCAGGGACAGCCAGCTGCACTAATGAGGATATGGGGGTGTTGGTGAGGGACTGCAGCCTGAGACTGGCATCTGGGGGATAGTGGGTGCCTGCGCCTCTGGCTCAGGGCCAGCCGTGGGGCTGGTAGGGAGATGTTTTCTGAGTTAGGAAATTAATGGGCACACAGGAGATGCACCCTACAATGTTGGTATGGGCCTAGGGGGGACATAGACAGAGGGAGGAGTGCGGTAGAGCCTCACTCCAGGGCATGAGGCTGTATCACAAGAAGCAACGAGGCTGGTGTGAAGGAGGGGATGCTTGGGGTGCAGGACCCTATCCCCAGACTGCCAGTCACTGGGACCAGAGATTTCCCTGAGTTGCCACATTTTAGAGAGAGCACGGGACTGGCCTAACAGAGAGCCTGGTCCCTATCCCAGAGCGGCCCTGACTTCAGCGGGACCCTGGCATCCCTGGGCAAGACGGGGGGCGACTGTTGCTTCCTAGACTCCAGGCTCAGTGCCTCTTGGTGCCAGGGAGGTGGTGAGGAGGACATTGCTTGGGAAGGCAGAGGAGTGGAGGGCTTAGGGAGGAGGGTCCAGAGACCCAGAGGCAGGGCAGGGGTGGGACTGCTCCTTGGGAAGTGTCCCAGGCCATGGGCACCAGGAGTAGCTGTGTGTGGGCTGGACCTGGTGTGCTTGGTGGTGGGGTGGGGGGGCCTCATGTCCCTGGACAACCCCCTCCCCACCACGTGCGTGAACCCAGGCCAGCACCTTTGCGCCGTGACTGTCGCAGGGTGGCTGCGCAGAAGGCTGAGAACTGCTTGTCTCTTCCTGTGTGGGGAGGGACTGGGGACAGGGGCAGGGATTGCAGGGTCAGAAGCCGGGCCAGGTGGGCGCCCCGAGCAGTAGAGGTGCAGGGGCGGGGCTCCAGTGGGGAGTCTTCCTTCCTCTCAAGGATGCTGGGTCAAGTTAAGTCAGTTCAGTCCAGCCAGGCACAGGGTAGATGTTCTTTAAACATTGCTTGTGCTATTTTAAACTGGAATTGAAAGAGCACTGCAAGCCCCAAATAGCGCGGCCCCACAGCCTGGGGTTCCAAGCTGTCTGTCTGGACCAAGTCTCCTGGTGATAGAATCCCCAGCCTGTGGTCTTCAGCAATTGGTCACCCATTGCTCGGATGCAGAGACTGAGGCCTTGAGGAAGAGGGTTTCTGAGCCTCACTGGGGTGGGGGCCCTAGGCCAGCCCTCTCCTCACCCACCCCTTCCTCTCTTCCTGAGTCACGAGGAAGGTGCAGTCCTTGGCTCTGGTGTTACCCATAAACCAGGGGAGGCTGAGTGGGCAGAAGGCTGAGGGTCATAGGAGGGGAGGGGAGACCAGAGCCCACTCCTCAGCCCCCAGCTCTGGGTCTCCAACTCCGAGCTGGTTCCTGCTAATTAGCACCTTAACGAACCGAGCCCAGGCGCTCTCCCGCGCCCGCTCCTAGACAGATAATTACAATGATTTTTTGGCTGCTGGGGGGTGTAGGGGGCTTTTCTGTTTTTTTCACTGTCCACAGGGATTTTCAAATCTACCCACTCTCGTCTCATTTGGAGAAGGGGAAAAAAAAAGTGTTAATGGACCTTTTTCTGCAGCTGAGAAGGACAATTTATGATAGAGGTGACAAACTTCATTTTAATGAGAGGCAAATTCCGCCTTGTTTTAAATTGCAGTGCCCCTCCCCCGCCTCATCGGTAGATTTGGGGCATTGAGCGAGGAGGCTGAGGTGTCAGCTTGGCAGGACCGGGGGGGGGGGCAGAATTCCGGCCCAGGACCCCTGTGTCTGGCTGTCACATGCATCCCTCTTTTGATAGGAAGGTTCCAGAGGGACGCTGTGGCCTCTGTTTACGGATGAGATTGATCTCACAGAGAGCTAAAGATGGACCCCCAGACTGCTGAAATCTGAAGGGCTGTAGTGGGATTTGAACCCTGGGGGCTGGCACCAAACTCCATCCTGTCACACTGGGTCTCTTCTCACTGCCTGCCCTCAGGGCCCAGAGACCATGCACGTGCGGCTGTCTCCCGGCCCGCTCTAGATGGGGTGAGGGGGTTCAGGTTGGAGAGGCTAGGCAGAGCATCTTGGTGCTGGCTGTCCTGGCTCCTCTTCTTGCAGAGAGGCAGCTGGAGGTGGGGTGCCCAGTATGGGTGCTTTCTGAACTCTCTTGGGGTCTCAACATTGGGGAACCCCTGAATGACAGACTGGGACTTCTGGGACCTGGCTGGCTATGGTGGTGGGGTGACCCAAGCCATCAGGGCGGAGAGGCCAGGCCACCTCAGGGACGCTGGATGGAGCTGGGACCCAGAGCTGGCACCCTGTGCTCTGGGTGCAGAGCTGAGCCTGGGTTGCTTCTCCCTGTGTTGCTGCGTCTGTGGGAAGCCAGAGCATCCCAGCCCTGGCTTCTGGGGTACCCAGGACCCCAGCCCCTGTCTGGCCTGCCCCTGGCCTCCTGGCCCTGTTTTAGGGATGGTTTGCTCCTCAGGAGCTCCAGCAACACTGGGACCCCCGCATCTGCAGAGTGGGCAGAGGGTCCTGGCTGCTGGGCCAGCTGGGGCTTCTTCCACCCTCTCTAAACTGGCTGTGGGAATCTTGGATTCAAGGGCTCCCAGACCCTTGACTTTCTGGTCAGAGGGATCCACTGCAGAATGGCCTCTACTTCTGCTTCCTGCCAGAGACAGTGTGAAGGCTGGGGTCTGTGCCCCACAGCCCCTGGAAAGCATTGGCCCTGCCCCTTGTCACCGAAGACCTTAGGAGAGTCCCCACCCCTCACCAGAAAATGGACTAAAAGTGTTTCCCTTAATTGAATGCAGAGAGGGTGCACATACATGTAGGCTGTTTGACACCCAGGGTCCTCGAGTGTTGGGTTGGAAGGAACCTTCTAAGCCCCGAGGCTGCTTCCCCAGGTGTGTGACGCTGTCACCACGCCTCTGTTTGTCCTCATTCTCCTCCTGATCCAACTCTGTCCCCTTCCACTCTCGGTGGCAACCCTGGCTTCTATCCCTGCTCTGTGGCTCTTGGCTCTGTCGCTGTCCTGCCCAACCTGGGTGTGGCTTGGAAGGGGGAGGAGCCGGATCCAGCAGCTCTGCTCACAGGCTGACGCTGGCCCCTCTGTTGGCCATCGGGTCTCCTTGAGGGTCCACGGAAGAGACGAGAGAGGTCAGGGGCACAGGAATTGGGTGAATATGGTCAGCACTGGCTGGGACCCTCAGGTGGTGGCCCAGCAAAGCAGAGGCCAGAATGGGTGTGGCCCAGTGGATTTGTTTCCTCTCCTTGAGTCCTTGTTGAGTTTTGGACAAATTCTAGGCTCGGTGCTCTGAAGTAGTCCTTGCTGGCTTATGGGGCTTCTTACGCGGGACCACCTGGTGTGGACAGCTCCTCTGTTCCAGGAAGAGGGCACTGTGCAGCTGTTAGCCTCCAGTGCAGCTCTGGCCCTGAGTGTGGGTAGGGGTTAGTGAGGCTCAGGCAGGGCCTTGTATTAGGTCTGGTAAATTGTCCCCAATGGCAGTGGGAGCCATAGAAGGATCTGGAGTCGCGCAGGCCCAAGTGACAGAGCAGGAAGATGCCTGTAGGGACGTGGCCGCAGCAGGCCCAGAGAAATCCCTGGCAGAGGACGTCTACACCCTGGCGCCCCTCCCCGGGCTGCAGTGCCTCGTCTGACCTGATCAGGGAGTGAATCTCGGGTGTAGATCACCCTGGCGAGTAGGCATTGATTTCCGTTAACAGCCTGGGTCAGCAGTTGCTCTGTCTGCTCTCCTCCTCAGATGGCCTGGCCCTGGGCTTGCCTGGTGTGCCGGGTGGGGAGCAAAGCAGGGACTGGGGCAGAGGGGGGAGGGGCGGACACCCATGTCCCCCAGGTCTATTTCTTCCCCTCCCCCATGCCCTGACATCCAGGTTGCTGTCACTTCCCAGTGTCCTCTAGGTACCCGGGGCGCTCTGCACAGACTTGATTCTCTCCACCGTGCCTCTCCTCACAATTTGTATTTATTGCTTTATTTGCTTAATGTGAGGCCAGAGGCTGCGGCTGCCTGGTTCGCAGCCTTGTCCCCAGTGCCAGAGACCAAGGAGGCACTCAATAAATATATGTTTGGGAAGCTTGGATGGGGAACTCAGTGGACTTCTGGCTCGGGTAGATTTCCCTCTCTGGAGGCAGCTGGCGGGGGGGAAGAGGAGGAGAGAGAGGATACTGAGGTCTCCCCCATCTGCCTGGGAACCCCGCTTCTGCCCCTGGTGGAGGGGAGGTACCCAGGGTTCCTGAAACCAGCAGGAATGGAGGCAGGCACTGCCGAGGGTCTGGCATCCTGGTGGTGGGGGGCTGAGACTGAGGTGGTCAGGTTAGGGTGACAGAGAGCTGTGTTGGAACTGGAATGAATAATTGACCGTGGTGGGGGGTGGGATGAGAGGCTTTAAAAATTATCATTCACACAATTCCCAACATTTCCTATTGGGTAAACCTCCCTGCAACATAACTAAATGAAGTCCTCTGTCGATTTTATCTTTTGAGAGACCACTGCCTGCTCCTTGTGACTGCTTGAGCTTTGGGTTATTTGGATAAATGCAACACATATGTGCGATGCGGCATGTTGTGGGTGGACACTTAGAATGTCTCCTTTTCCCTCAGAAATAAGACTGCCGTGTGACGGGGGTATCACTGTGTTGTGTGTGGAACTCCCTGGCGGGGAGCGTGTAAGCTTTACAGAATAAGGTCAAATGGTTCCCTCGGAATGCTGCAGCAACTTCCGGTGTCCCCAGCCAGAAGTGAGATGTCCCGTTCCTCCGACAACATTCACAGGTCTGGCCCGGTCCACTGACATAGCGAAGGTGGGGTCAGGCCTCGTGCTTTTCCTTGGCATCTCAGAGCGCCCTGGGCTTCCACAAGCTCTGTCCCGTGTTTATTGGCCCTTCGGGTCTCCTCATCTGACAATCGCTTGTTTTTATTCTTTTGCCTTTTAAAGAATGTGGGCCATTTGTCTTTTTTATTATTATTATTGATCTGAAGAGTTCCTCGTGTAGCCTGGAAATGATCTTTCTGTCGGCTGTCCAGGCTGCAGGTCCATTCGGTGGGCTGTCCGCGCCTGGTCTTTTCCCTTTACCATACCTTTTGTTGCATAGATGATTTAAATTGTAACAAAGTCAAACTTCTCACCTTTATGGCTCGTGCTTTTTATAGCTTATTTGGAGCGAGCATTTTTTTAAGGCTCTTGATGTATATTGCTAAATTATCGCTGGGAAAAGGTGTCCTCAGTTGCCCTTGGAATGGGCCGAGGGAGGACAGGCGTCTGGCAGCGTCCACAGCGGGTGAGAAGGCCGAGGAGAGAGATCGTGAATGAACGAGAGGAAAACGCTCTGCTTGATCCTTGACACCGTCCTGAGAAGCCCCTCTCTGTTCTCCTTTGGAGAGCTGAGGCCCCCCAGGGGCGGTCACAGGTGACTTTGATTCAGGCTTGGCTCTGGCTGTGGGGCTGGGCTGGGAGTTGTGGAGCCGCAGGGAGCGTGGTTAATTGGTGTCCAGGGAAGACGAGAGGCAGCAGGAGCTGCGTGTGGAGGCATTGCCAGGAGTGCAGCGTTTGCTCCTCCAGAATCACACTGCCTGGGGATTTGGGGGGCTTGGATCTTGGCATCCTGGGTTCCGGCAATGACTCTGTGGGCTGGGGTGCTCCTCTCTCTGAGCCCCTCTCCTGTGTCGAATGGAAGTGATGCTCAGGCCGTCCCGAGGGGCTGCAGGGCCTAGTGAGGTGCAGAGATCCTGAAGCCACATACAGTTCTCTGGTGGCGGACTGGTCCCTGAGGAGACTTAGGGGAGGGATGGGCACCCAGGCATGGCAGAGTGGGCTGCATCGGGGGCACTCAGGGGCCATCAGCAGGGATGGGCAAAGCCAGGAGTGAAGATGGAACAGGACCAGCACCCCGATCTCTTTGCAATATGTCCTTCTGGAAAATTGACTTCGGTCAGGGAGAAGGGGCTGGGAAGATGCCGGGGCTGGGCAGATGAGGGCCACCCTGTCCTTGCCTCTGTTGACCAGTCACTGTCCCTTCTCACTGGACTGGCTGTTCTTCTGCCTCTTCCGCCCGGGCCTGAGGGGTTAATTTTGCCGCGCCTGAGCGTGGCGGCATGCAAATCCATACACTTTCATAAACTGCTTAATTAGGCGAATGTTAATGAGACGTTAATTACTGTTGTGCCCGCGGATCCCACGGAAACGGGGATTATGTTTCTCTTCAAACATCCCGTCTTAATTATAACTTGTGCTCAATTCTGCAGCCTTCACCAGCGATGAGGGTGGGGCAGGCTCCTCCCTCTCTGGGCCGTTCTCCCCAGCTCCCGCCTCTGGT
>RJWM01035042.1:0-19240 GCA_004363535.1 Dasyprocta punctata | reverse complement strand
TTTTTTTTAAATTACTGTCTTAATTGCATTGCCTGTTATTTGACTGTTCATTATTTTTTATCATCTTGATTCCATTTTGGGAACTCCTATGTATCTAGAAACCAATCCATTTATTCTATATTCTCCAGTTTAGTGCAGTACAATTTTCAATGCAGATACTTATAAAACTCTGTGTGTTAGAGTGTCCATTGTGAATTTGCTTTTTTCATTTTGAAATGTATTGATAACATTTTGAATTTCCTTCTTTGGTAAGTTTGGGTTAGGATTGTCTAGTTCGTTTATGTATTAGTGTTACAGGAAACTGTGTTAGACAAAAATATTATAGGCAGTCAGACAAGGCTAGGTCCTCAAAAGAGCCAGTGCAGAAGCCCAGATACTTTACAACTGTGGGGCAGACAGACACCTCCTGTGTGGGCCAGATATCAAGACAAAAGGTAGAACAAATACACCCATATCCTAAGGATTGATATTCTAAATAGTTCTATATCATCCTGAGGAAGTCAGGAGCTAGCATCCCACCCCCTACAGTAAGGGTCATTGTCATTAAGCATCCCTGCTTACTACATGACTTGCTTCCCCATTTGTCTTTGATTTAATCAATTTTACCTGAGCAATTAGTCTTATTGGTTAACCAGGGTTATGTCCCACCTTATGCTCATCTGCCTTGCAGATTCCCAGTTTTCCTCCTCATGATTTTATCCTATAAAAGTCCCTAAAAATGACAGACTCCATGGCAACCTGCTCGGGCCCCCTTCTGTCCCTCAGACAGAAGATTTCTTTCTCTCAATAAATATATTCTGCTCTTACCGTCCACTGTTCCTAAAATTCATTCTTCGATTTTTAGAGAACACAAACTCACGCTGGACATATAGTAGGTTGGGAGATTCATTCCCCCATATCATTTGGAGATCAGGGATCATTTTTCCTATATCATTTGGAGGTTCCACTGAGATCATTGGGACAGAGGTAAGAATTTGCTTTTATTTCATAGACTCTGGACTGGGACTCATTTAGGTAACAACTTTTTATGCTTCAAATTTTGCTTTGTCTTTATTAGTTGCTTATAATTACTTGTGATTTGTTTTTGCCCATTGGTTTTAATTGCTTTTTCTCTTACATAGTTTTGTTAAAGTAATGGTAAATCTAAGTTAAAATATGAAAAGGTTATAAGGTTATGGTATTTCTTTAATGAGACATTTTTATTATTTTATTCTTGTACATGTTACATTTAAATTGATTGCTAAATTTACTGGTACTCCTTGCTTGACTATATTTAGACAATATACCTCTGGTAGACTTTAATGTAAACTTCCATAAAATGGTTCTTAAATAAAATCTAGCTCAGACTTTTAAAAATATACATGCCTACAATAAAAACTGGAACTCCTTCCACCATTTAAATGGTGCTAGGCTGGTGGTCAGTCTCAAGACTTTGAGGACAGGTTTTGCTGAGACAGACTGGCTCTGATCCTCCTCTGCACTCTAGAGAAAATGTCAGGCTTGTTCTGCTTCAGTTTCCTTTCTTTGGCTTTACTTCTACTCATTTCCCCACTTTGTGCTTTCCTTATAGAGGCATGTAAGATCAGAAAAAACTCTTAGACTGTTCCAACTTTTCCCCTTAAGTTAAGCCCATAGAAAATGAGTGTTTGCTAACACCAAAGACAGGGAAGTCATCTTAGATAAAGGACACATACCCTGTCTCTGGGTCAGATGAGATATCAGAATTGTGCCCGTCCAGGAGAACACACATAAAAGCCATGTCCTGGCTTTGTGTTCTGGGCCACTGTCTCCTATGGAGGTAGAACCTGAGACACAGTGGGAAGAACCGCCTTCCAGGTGTAACACTGGAAGGAGCTATTCCCAAAAACAACACACTTATGGGACCTAAACATTTTAGATTAAGGAGGTTTTCCAACCTTTCAAGTTGTAGACTTTAAAACCTTTGTTGTAAATTTATGGAGCACTAGGTAATGATCTTGCTCAGACTTTTAACTATCTCTTATAGAACTTTGACAAACAGTGGTTACTCTGCCAGCTCGTTAATCTGCTGATAGAGCAGCTGCCACTCTTCAAAGCAGAGGGTAGGTTTCCCCAGCATCTGTTTGGTGAATCCCCATTGAAGCCAGTGGCCAATGGAGTCAATGGAATGTTGACCAGGCAGACAGCTGGATTCCTTTCTGGAGACTGATCTCTGGTTATCTGAGGTAATAGAAACTGAAAACTGAGGATTCCTGGCCAGCGCAACTCTCTGGTGGACATCCAGAAGTTCTTCAGTGGACATTGACTCATGACCACTGAAAATCTCCACTTATCTATCATCCTTATTGCTCTGCTAGTAGACTAGGTACTCTCACTAAGCCTTTCAGAGGATTTTTTAGGTTACTTAGACTATTCCTCCCTTCAGAGATTAAATTTAGGAGTTTGCAACAATTGTTTGCATTCCACAACAGCTAGTAGGGGAAGGATTTACATTAGTTCCTTACATATGTTAATTAAGAGTAAATAGCCCTTTTCTGTGTGCCTAGAAGACTGACATGCCTTTGGTAAAATAAAATGTGATTACTAAATGAAAGTCAGTTTAACCTGTGAGCTTCAAAAGTACAAAAATTTAAATAAAGTATAGTCTTGTTGTGTTACTAGAAAAGGTTACTTAGGTAAGTAAATGGGAGACAAATGTCTAGAGACTAGCTTTGCCCTAGTGCATGGGGCAGAGCTCCCCCAGTCAATTGTTCTACCTATCTCTAGAGGTGAACTCCTTCACAGTACCACCAGAAAAACCTTTAACTAGCAGCTTGCCTTTTTGCATATGCCCTCTTGATGAACAAAAGCAGTAGTTTATTCTTGTCACAATAACCATAAACAAAGTTCAAAGTTCATGAGCTATGGAGAAAGATAAGATTGCATACCAGTGGGAGGGTGGATAGGCCCGCTGAATTTATCTTTCACTCTCCAATGATATCCACCAACCTTGGAGCTAGGTCAACCCAAGGGACGCCTTGAGGATTTTTTATCAATTAGGAATACGAGGGATGCCTGTATGTCCTTTTTGCATAGTTTGGAGCTCAATAGCTCAACGGAGTTTCCTGAGTTTGATTCCCATTTATTCCTGGTAAAAACCATATCACTAGCTCAATAGCTCAGTGAGTTTCCTGAGTTTGATTCCCATTTTCTAAGTTCAATTCCTGGTACAAAAGTGGGTTCATAACCTTACATGTTGCTTTTTACATTACAGACATGGGTAACTCAATGCCAAAGCCCCTTACTCCTTTGGGTTGCATTCTTAAGCACTGGAAGATGTTTGACCCTTTCATGTTGAAAAAGAGCTGTTTGATATTTCTCTGTGTGTGCTCTACCTACTAGAGCCAAAATGAAATACAAAAAATATATATATTAATTATGGTACTATTTTACAACTAGAGGCATACTGTAAGAAAAAAATAGTTAAAATTGGTTTATGTTAAAAGTTTGTTTTCATTGAAGTAATTTTTATTTATTCTCCAGGTATAATTATAATCCTTATGAGACTACTCCCATTCATAGGTCTCTTTCAATGACTTAAAACAAATTAAGCTAAAACTAGGAAAATTTTCAGATGACCCTGACAAGTACATTGAGCTTCTTAGAGGACTTACTCAGACTTATGAACTAGTTTGGAAAAATGTAATGTTACTCTTAAGTCAAACTTTAACTTCTAATGAGAGACAAACAGCATTACAAGCTGCTATAACATTTGGAAATAAATATCATATTGTTAATTTTAAAAGGCCAAAAGATAGCCCAGGGAACTACCAATTCCTATTGGGACACAAACCCAAGACTCCTACTGTTCTGACAACCAAGTGGGTAATTAAAACAGGAGACATTTTCAAACATGTATTTTTAAAGGTCTAAAAAACCCCAAAAACTAAGACTTCTAGTTATTCTAAATTGTCCACTGTTTTTCAGGAGAAATAAAGACCCCTCTGACTTCTTCGATCATTTATTAAAGGTGTTAATAAAATGTGTCCATAGATTCTGATTCAATAAAGAAACAGATTGTACTTAAAGACTGGTTTATTACCCAGTCAACTCCAGATATTAAAAAAATTACAAAACATAGCCTTTGCTCCAGATAGTTTACTTGATTCTTTAGTAAAAACTGCCTCCTAAGTATTCGTATAATCAGGACTGGGAGAAAACCAAAGAGAAAAAACAAAGAGACCAAAAAGTAGCTGCCCATTTTTGTGGCCTTAAAACATAGACCTTAAATCTGATTCTCAAGGTTCCAAGAAGAGTTCGATAAAGACACCGACCTACTATTGCTACCACAAACCAAGCCACTTTACAAAAAACTGCCTTAAGAGGCCCCATGCCATGTCCTAACTGCAAAAGTGACCACTGGAGGTCAGACTGCCCTCTGAGGCCAAGGCCCCAGAGTTCAGACCCATCCTATCAGTTGTTCCAGTAGGACTAAAAAAGGGCCTCGGGGTGCTCGTCTTCTCCCTCTGGCCAGACTGTCATCTCTGCCTGTCATCTCCATGGAGGAGCCCTGCATAATCATGACAAGAGGCAAAAACCAGTTGATTGCTGGACATTGGCACATATCTCTTTGTCCTTCTCAACTCTGGTCTTCCTTCTAGGCACTGTACCTCAATACAGTCACCAAAATATAGGTTGCTTAGACTATAACTGGGATAACTTTCTCTTCACTCATTCCTTTTAGTTATGCCTAAAAAGCCTGACTCCAATCCTGGAGAGATTTTATCCTGACTAAATGATATATATCCAAATTGCCAACTAATCAAAGTGATGCTGAGACTGGTTTTTACAAACATAATACATATTGTTGTTCATATATATAAACTTAAGAAAGTTTCATTTGTCAATAATATATTAATCTGGTTGTTCTACATTATCAAAAATTTAGAAATAATTATAACTAAAGCAAAAGGGATTTATGGCAAAATATCAGACTCCATCAATAGAGGAACCTAAATGTCAATAGGTTACTACTCATGCTTTGACTATATGTGCCTTTATATACAAACTTTGATTATATGTGCTTTGATTAAGTTTGTTTTTGCCTAGAAGGTGCCAAATGCCAAGGTATCATACAGATAAGCCAATAGCTATGTGATATATATCAAGGCCTTAACTAACTATACTCAGCGGGCTTTAAATGACACCACTGCTGGTCTCTCTCTCATAAATAAAAGAATAAAATTAATGAGACAGGCTGTGCTCCAAAATCAGATGACATTAGATATTCTAACAGCAACACAGGGGGAAACCTGTACAACTGTAAAAACTAAATGCTGTGTGTACATTCCTGATTCATCTACCAATATATCAGTAGCTATTCAAGATATTAGACAACAAATTAATGACATGTCAGATTCTAAAATTTCTATACTTTATCCTTATAGGAATGAGTTTCAGCTCCTCTTGGTAAAAATCTTTGTTATTAACTATTCTATTAATTGATCCATACATACTTAACAGTTTCTTTGACTTTGTCTCCTCCAGACTCAAAGCTACACACCTACCCAAGATCAAAATGCCTGGTGTCTATTGAGGGCCTCTAGACAGAACCTCTGCAGAGGTACCCCTGACTGCTGATCCACAACTACGACCCTCTTCAACCTGAAGAAGCCAGATCGGTCATCGCCCGTTACCCTCATGGCAGTTCGGGTTACTTCTTTGGAGGGAGAAATGTTACAGGCAACTGAGTTAGACAGAAATATTATAGGCAGTCAGACAGGGCTGGCCCTCAAGGAAACTGGCACAGAGGACCAGATGTCTTGGTGACCTTGGAAGAGAAACACACCTCTTGCTGTGGGCCAGATATCAAGACAGAAGGCAAAACAAATGCACCCATATCCTAAGGATTAATATTCTGTATAGTTCTATATCACCATGAGGAAGTCAGCAGTCAGCATCCCACCCTCCTACAGGAAGAGTCATTGTCCTTAAGCATCTCACTCTTACTATGTGACTTGCTTCCCCATTTGTCCTTGATTTAATCAATTTTACCTGAGCAATTAATCTTATTGGTTAACCACAGTTATGTCCCACCTTATGCCCACCTTGCAGGTTCCCATTTCCCCCCCTACCTCAGACCCATCTAACCTCATGGTTTTACTCTATAAAAGTCCCTAGAAATGACAGAGTCTTTGGCAACACGCTCGGGACCCCTTCTGTCCCTCAGACAGCAGCTTTCTTTCTCTCAATAAACATATTCTGCTCTTAAAAAAAACTGATTCCATTATGATGGTAAAGTTACTGTTAATATTGTTGGATTCTAGAAAGTGACTGATTTTTTATTATTCTGTAACCCATTGATTATTACTGTTAATGTGTTGCATAATCTGAAGAGCATTCATAGTTAAAAATTTTTTTTCTTCAAGCAATATAATTACCATTTTAAAAATCCTATCATTTTGTCTTGAAATCCTTTATCACTATAGTTTTGGAGTTGTTTGTTGTTTGTTTTATTTGTTTGTAGTTTATTCTGTTTTTTCCCTTTAAAATAAAAAATTATTATTTTATAACAAAAATTATTATTATTTCATAGCAAAATAATAGGAAAATAAAAATACTTAATGCATTGCATAATGTCATCTTAAAAGTAGTTACTCAGAGTAGAAGATATGGCCAAAATTTTTTTCCAATTGATATTAGTACAAACCTTCTTTTTCAATGAACTAAGAGATACAAACAATATAGCTAACTTGCATTTTTCTCCTTTTTCCTGTCTTTCCTTTACCCTTTCCCCCATCCTTGCTCCTTTTTCTTTTAAACAATTTATTCCCACTTCATAGTATCTATTGTATACCTTACACCTCATTGACTAATTTTATGCAATGATTTTTATATCTCTTTTGTAACTATTTTTACATTTATCGAGTGTACCTTTTTATATTTTCCCATTACCTTGCATCAGTGATTCATTACTTTTTATTGATGAGTAGTTTCCATTGTTTGCATATTCCATGCTTTGTTTTCCATTTCACTGTGGAGAAGCAATTGCACTGTTTTCAGTTTTTGATTATTACCGATATAACTGCTATGGGCATTTGTATCCAAATCTGTGTATAGACATATCAAGATCCATTTTGGTCATCCAATGAAGAATACTCAGCTATGTGCATGTACATATATATTTACATATATCTATGAAGATTTACCTACATATGTGTGCAAAAATATATAAATTTGAACAGTTTTAAATTATGGTTATTGTTTGATAATTACAATTCAAAAAGCTTTTAGAAACAACAATAAAATTTGCTGTCTGCATAAATTATACAGACTGTTAGTAACTTTAATATGATAAACATAAGCAAAACACAATATATATCATATACATTACATGATATATGATATAACATGCAATATTCACAAACAGAATCAAGGTTCCATGAACCATCTATAGTATTAGATATCTGAGTTTAAATTATTAGCAAACATTGATTATGTTATCACCTATAATTGGAGAGGGAATACAGTGCATATTTAGTGCTATAAAAATCTCTATTTACAGAATTAAATGTGGTTTAAATCATTCTTACTTGTTGTTAGGACAGGGTTAAGGAGAACTAGAATTCAACAAAGAACCAAGACACATTGAGGAGAACAAGGTACTTAAAATACACCTGAGTCCAATGAAAAAGTGAAGGGAAGAAGGTGGCATACAGTTGACCTCTCCAGGTTAGAGAATCAACCAAAGCCGAGCTCTGCATCTCTCAGGCTTGCTCCCAAAGGACTTGCACTGCCCTTTATTCACAGGAGACTAATTGTTTTTGATTAATGAGAAACTTTGTATATTGAAGCCCAAGGGCCACAGATAATGCAAATAGTTTGCCCGTGGCTGCACTGGGGCAGCCTTGCCCAGGTCTGGAGGCAGCACACCTGACCTCAGCTTGGCGAGCATCATTTCCACACTGGAGCCAGGTGATTCTCTACCTTTCCGAGTTCTCCGTGGACAGAGCTTCCATTCACCTCCATCTCACTCAGCTGAGATATGAATGTCTTTCCTTAGCATTGGCACCCAGGTAATCTGAAGTTTGCTGTTTTATGTTTTCTCAGTAGTTACAGGTGTTTATTAGCCTGTGTTAGTGCAGGAGATGAGGACATGAGGAACATGAGCAGAGCTCAATCAGTTGTGTGGCATCTGCTAATTGTCACCTTCTTCAGATATTTGCTTCTCTTTTGCAGAGTTATCAAAGCAGTTTATATTCTGCTTCTGTCTGACTCTGACCTGGGGCTCAAGAGATGCTTTCTACTCTAACAGTATTCTTCTGCCCATCTTCAAGGGTGTTCTATAATTCTCTATCCTTTATTTGGAAAGGTGCAAAGGTATATGATCACTTCTTTTTCTCTTCCCTTCTGTGTCTCACTATAGAGCATATTCTTAACTGACACTTTTCCCTGTTCCTGAATCCTCCAAAGGAACGTAGCAAGGATAGCAGAACCCAAGACTACACACTAGCTTTGATATTAATCTAGGATATACTGAAAAATGAACAGTCAGAACAGCACAGAAAGAGAGAACAAGCAAACTCATATCCTTGCATCTGGAGTTAGCCAGTGTGGACATTTTGCAAGCAGAAACCTTTTCTTAAAATAACATAAACTCATGTATCAATAAACCCATGCAACCCATGTATCAATAAATCCATGTATTAATAAATGTAGCATATATGCTCAATTCCAACCTGCTTCTTTTTGCAAAGGCAATACTTAAGTTAATTTTCTTCAGGTGTTATTGTAAGGTTTTACCCATTGCACAATGTTACATATGAGTATGTGAATGTGTTTATAAATATCTGTGTGATGTCCAAATATGTATGTGTGTGCATAAGTAATATATGTATATATAATGCAATGTAACTAGATACAAGAATTTGGGCAAGGCCTTCACGGTTCAGCCATGGGTAGATTAATAAACTAGACAAAAATGCAAAGACTAAAAAGTAATTAAATATATTACATTTGACCAATCAATGAGAAAATACCACATATACCGTATAATGTTTCAATATTTCAAACAAGAATATGGTCTGTCTCATAGGTAGAATCCATAGAAAGTCATTTTGAAAGTAGACTGTAAATAGTAGTCATTGGGAAGGCTTTGGAGTGAAGGGTAGAAGACAAGAATTGGATTTGATCAGTGAATGCTGTATGGAGGTATGGAAATATCACAACTGAACTCCATAAATGTATAAATTTACTATCCATTAATTTTTTTAAAGTGAAAAAGACAGAATGTGGCTTCCAGGAAGAGAAATTTAGTGTATTGAAACTGCAGAGGAATAATCATTATTAAGTTCAGTGTAGTCATTTGTTCCCTTGGGAAGATAAAGCAGGATCCTCATATGATTGGAAATATATGTAATTAAATATGTATTATTTTATGTCAAATGCAAACAGGACAATATACTTTAATGATGTGTGGTGTATACACCAGTCTCTAATGCATTTGAAGTGCTTTTTAAATATTCAAAATATGAGAAATTAAGAATTAATATCAGTGGTGTTTTAAAATTTATTTAAATTTTATGATTCCATTTCTCTTTTATTTCTCTTATGTTTGCTGGCACATGTAGATTTTTCATTCCAGTTGCTAGATATTATCTCATATGTATATGAGAATTTAACCCAGATGTCATTAGTTTGTGCATTTCTCCTGCTTCTTTGTATACACAAGACTCTCAGTGAGACTCTCCATACTTCAATCCTCCCCTCCAATGTGCAATTTCTTGAGTAAGGATTTTTAACCGGCTGTTGTATTATTCATTTATCTTTCTACATTTTGTCACAGTCATCATTTTCCTTCTGTTATGAACCATGTTAAGCAGTCTGATTGTATCCATGACAGAAACAAATTGCAACATACATATCATGCTTAACTTTAAGTATTAGAATATTTTGCCTTCATATTTCTTATTGCAACATTCTTGTGAGGTTTTGTAATATTTTCCCCACTGTGCCAGTGAGGAGACTGAGGTTTCTTCATACAACTCCAAACCTTTTTTCATTTACAAAGAAAATGCTAGAGCAATACTGCCTCAGTTGAAATCTTGATTGAAGCTGGTATTATCAATTTAGACTTAACTGTGTTTGGTTTTGGTTTTCCTGCTGATTAAGGTTTGGATAATTTTCAAGGAAAAAGCTACAGTTTTCTTTCTATTTGAGTCCTACTTGCTGTAATGTAGGAAAACAGTAGATTTTTGGCAAATAAAATTTGTCTAATAGGATAGCATAAGACAGTAGAGGACAGAAGGAAAAGAAGCTGAGGAGGGAGAAGTGAGCAGGTGAGAGGTTATAGAGTGAAAGGGTAATATTTGCTTCACTTTAATATGTACCTGTAAGAATTTTCTAAAGTAACAAATCTGATCTCTCTCCTGTTACCTGCATTTTCCGATCAGGTTCCTCACAGATATGGAGTCAAAAAACCAAACAAGTATAGCAGAATTCTTACTTCTAGGACTTTCAGAGGACCCAGACCTGCAACCTGTTATCTTTGGCCTGTTCCTGTTCATGTACCTGGTCACCATGCTTGGGAACCTGCTGATCATCCTGGTGATCAGCTCTGACTCCCACCTCCACACACCCATGTACTTCTTCCTCTCCAACTTGTCCTTCACTGACATCTGTTTCAGCACCAGTACAATCCCCAAGATGCTGGTGAATATCCAGAGACAGAACAGAACCATCAGTTACACAGGCTGCCTCACCCAGGTGTACTTTGTCCTGGTTTTTGCTGGGTTGGAAAACTTTCTGCTTGCAGCAATGGCCTATGATCGTTACATAGCCATCTGCAATCCGCTTAGGTACACAGTCATCATGAACTCTTGCTGGTGTGTTCTGGTGACTCTATTCTCATTGTTCATTAGCACTGTAGATGCTCTGCTACACTGCCTGATGGTACTTCGCCTATCCTTCTGTGCAGACCTGGAAATCCCTCACTTCTTCTGTGAACTGGACCAAGTCATCAAGTTGTCCTGTTCTGATACCCTCCTCAACAATATCTTGGTATATGTAGTGACTAGCATATTGGGTGGTGTTCCTCTCCTTGGGATTATTTTGTCTTACATCAAAATTGCCTCTTCTATTCTGAGAATGCCATCAACTGAGAGAAAGTACAAAGCTTTCTCTACCTGTGGGTCTCATCTTTCTGTTGTTTCCCTGTTCTATGGGACAGCTTTTGGGGTGTACATCAGCTCTGCAGTGACTGACTCATCCAGGAAGACTGCAGTTGCCTCAGTGATGTATACAGTGGTCCCTCCAATGATGAACCCCTTTATTTACAGTCTGAGGAACAGAGACATGAAGGAAGCCTTGAAGAAACTCATCAGGACACCTCAGTGTTTGCACTTGTGTCATCTGTTTTGGATTTAGACTTCCAGAAAGAATCAAAGAAAATGGACACAGGATAAGCCAAAATGGTAGACCCATCTACCACTAATTCCTTTTGAGAAATTGTTTAAACTTAGATTTAAAAACTGATCTTGGTGTTCAATAGCATAGAGATTTGCAAAAACTTGTTACATTCCTGAACTTGATTTCCTGGTCAGTCTGCATAGAAGTAGAACCTGAACAAATGACTCTTCTGGTAGTGGCTGGGAGGGGTTGCTTTTCACGAGAATGTTAGTAGCAACAGAATAATGAGATAATGCAAGGAGTTAAGTGTGTATTTTTTAAATTTTTTTATTTAAGAGAAAATAGATACAGAAGCTAGAAATAAAAGTCAAAAAAAGACAGACAACAACAACAGATCTGATACAATAACATTGTAGGTTTACACACTGAGGTGGTTGAAGTTTGGCAGTAGTTACAATATTGCATATCGTTACCTACCTAGGGGTTGGGGATATTGACAGATATAGACATGTAAGATTCATCAATTCAGGTATTAAGTGTGTATTTTATCGTTGTTAAAGGACCAGACTTAATCCACGGATAGTGCCATATGTATAGTATCCCAGAATTATTCTTATCTGAAGTCCTGTTTTATTGCCTGTGTGCCATCCTAAGCAATGTTACCTAGGCTGTGACAATGCATTTCCTGATAGGTTTCTGTTCAGCTGAGGTAATTTGCCAGAGAACAGATAACCTGTTCATTGTCATCAGTAAATTCTGGCAGTAGCTGAGGTTTGGCTCAGTGGTTAATTAAAGTGTTGTTGGTACAGCACTAAAGTATCAGCTATACTTGGCTTCTCATTCATGAAATAGTTCTAAATTTCCTATTCTAGAATTTAACATGATAGGCAAATGTTTGAATTCCACCTATGAGTAACGCTGTATCTCAAATATGACAAAAGTGATACCAATAAAATAATATGATCATCTTCAATAAATTGGACTTGAGGAGGGGTGTGTCCAGGCAGAGAATACTGTGTTCATTAATCTCTGAATGAGCTTTATCCTTGTGCTATGGTTCCTCCTGGTGAACAGATAAAGCCTGGATCAAGTGTAGTTTCCTTATTTTGATGTGACACCAAGAGACAGAAAGGTGACTTGGTTCTACTTGGGCCTTGTTTTAATAGAATTATTCAGAAACCATCCTTTGACATATCATAGACCAAAATTGGGACTTCTGCCCATCTCGAATCCAATCCCTGGTGAGATGAATGGAATTATAAACAGCAGATTAGACTAAGCATCCCGGTGGTTCAGAATCTTGGCTGTGTATTTGAATCAGCAGGAGAGATGGCTGAAAGTTTCTTTGGTCCAGCTTCTTTGTTCCAGCTCTGGGAGGTTGGTCTTCAGCATGTGGAGTGGTCCATGAATGTACACTTTTAGCATGATCTTGTGTGACACTAACCTGAGTAGTCTGAGGATGGTTTTTTCAATGGTACTGACATAGTGTGTAGTTTTGGCATGTCTCCTAGCAGAATTCCTGGAAAATAGAAAATAATAAAATTTGGTATCATTATATTCCATACTTAACCCTGTTTCTTATTTTATTGCAAATAAAGAAAATCTGAAACAAGAAGAAATATGGTAACATGGGGGAAACCCCGAGTTATGAAATGTCTACATCAAATATCTTTTATATATTCTTCATCTGTCAAAAGTTACATGAAATAACTAAAGATTTGTATGAGTCGCTTTTTGAGAAAAAAATTCAAACTATCATGTTATGAACATATTTGTGTGTGTGTGTGTGTGTGTGTGTGTGTGTGCACACGTGGTGGGAGATTAGTGATTGTTTTACTCCAAACTGCAGTTATGAACAAATATATCTCACAATAAATCAGGTTTTAAACATATTTATTGTTGGGATATTTTTGCAAAACGTAGTTATATTCAGCTTGGGCAATTGGTACATATAAAAATCAATTTTTAAACTTATCTTTTGAGTTTATTAGTGCATGTGTCTCCCTAGAGTAAGAAACTGGAAGAGCAAATAAGATCCAAAATCTACAATAAATATTATGGAAGGGTGAGAAACTGCTCAAAGGGGAAAAGTAACTGGGATAGAAGAAAGGAGGAAAGAAGGAAGGGAAAAGGAAAAAGACATAAATATATATATATATATATATATATATATATATATACATACATACATAAAATAGCTAAGATGACTATACTACTAATTCTATTAGTTTTTGGCAAAGAACAGTTAATACTCATATGATTAGATCAATTTTGCAGGTCTATATCTGGTAATCTAAGCAACACTTTGAAGATAGCAATAAGAAATAGAGCAATCATTATTAAAATGCTATCATCTTGTTTTAAAAGCCTATATTGTTATTGTTTTGTGTTTGTTGTTTTCTCTTTTGTTTTTTGTTTTTCTTTTCTTTTTTCTCCTAAATAAAAAATTGAGAATTTTGACTTCATCAAAATACAAGCCTTCCATTATCAAAAGATTGTTTTTTATTTGAGAAAGAAGACAGAGAAAAGAAAGACAAAAAGCAAAAGAGAAAAACAACAACAACAATTTCAATACAGTAAAAGTATAGGTTTACAAACAAGATAATAGGAATTTGACAATGGTTGTAATACTGTATATTGTTACTTTCAAAAGGGTTGTTTAGATTAACAGATATAGACATGTAAAATTGGCCTAATCATATAAGCATTAACTGTTCCAATAACTAATACATTTAGTAATATAGTCATTTTAGCTATCTTATGTATATGTATTTACAAACTTATGTCTTTTCCCTTTTCCCTTCCTTTTTTCCTCCTTTCCCCTATCCCAATTACTTTTCCTCTTTGAGCAGTTTCTTACCCTTACACTGTATTTATTGTGGATTTTGGATCGTTCATACTTTTTCTGTTTCTTACACTAGGGAGACAATATGGTATTTACCCATATGTGATTGATTTCTTTCACTTATGAGTATGGTCTCAAGTCGTGTTCATTTACTTATAAAATTCTCGATGCATTCTTTCTTGACAGCTGTGTAGTACTCCATTGTATAAAAGTACCACATCTTATCAAAAGATACTTTAAGAGAATAAAAGACATGTCACATGCTTCGAGAAAATATTTGTAAATTTTATATCTGTACATATATTTGTTGAGGAGCTGATATTCAGAATACATATAGGTGTCAGAGCTCAGTTAGAAAGCACAAACTGGGAAATATTGTAAAATATATAATGCATGTTTGTAACTTTATTCACTATGCTGTACAATACAAATCAAGAAATTATTCTTCTCAACCAACTTTAACATTTTACCCACTGACATATATTCCCCGGTCCTCTTCCCTCATAGCTAAAGAAAAAAAAGGATTCAGATTTCTGTTACCACAAAGGTAATGTAAATGTTTAAGATGATGGAGATGCTAATTTCCCTGGTTTTATAAATATACAATGTATGAATCAATCAAAATATTACATTTTTGTGTCTCACAAATAAGTACAATTGTTATGTGTGAAAAAATTTAAAATAGCAAATATTTCAACAGACATCAACTAATATAGACGGCAAAAAAGCAAATAATAAGAACCTTAACCTCCTTTGTCATCAGGGAAATGCAAACTGGAGTCACAATGAATATTAACATGCACTTAAAAGACTATAATTAAAAAGATTAGCAAAATCGGAAGGTGAAAGAATTATGAGGAGCCTAGAATTCTCATAGAATGCTGGCAAATATTTATTGGTGACACTACTTTGCAGAACACTGCAATCATTTCTAAAGCAGTTTGTGATTCATTTATTTCATGATCCACCCTATGGTCACTGTGCAGAATTCTTTTCAAGAGAAAATTAAAACATATGTCTGTACAGAGAATTGTACACAAACTTTTACAACAGTTATTTTGGTAGTAACCAAAAACTGAACATAGTTCAATTGCCTCCCCAAAGTGAAATGGAAAAGAAAAATATTAGTAATAATAGCTTGGACAATATCTCTTTGTAAATGATGGGAAGGGGGATTTAAGGGAAGATAAGGGAATGGGAAAAAAAAGAGAACTTGAGATAAAGTTCCTATATAGTTCCTACATCAAAGTCCATATGATGAAAGAGATCATTGTTTATTTAAGATGTATCAGTAAACTTAATCAATAGAAAATAAAAGTGTACCTTTACTTGGTACAATTGCCTTAAGTATTTTGTGTATTTTGGGCCTATTAGTCAGGTTATTAATGTGTATGTATGCTAATTAACTTTATAGGGTCTCATAAGATTAAATGAATCTGATGCTGGCAAAATTTTGATGCTGACAAAATAAAAGGGTTTAGAGAGAAGGTGAAAAAAAGAATCGAAACATGACATGTATGTGTATCAATTCATCACAATAAATGTAATGGTTATTTACTGCAAACATGCACCAATAAAATAAAAAAATAATGAATTTCTGAAACAAATAAAAGGGTAAATATTAAAAAAGGAAGCATACTCAGTGAATATACAAAGATTAAAAAAAGAATTTCACAAGAGATAAGAAAAATTTAGGCAAAGTCTGGCTGGTGCCACACTCTGGTGTGTGCTCCGCCTAGCTGCCTTGGTCCTGGAGGTTCTGACCCCCAACCATTAAGGTGGAGGCTCCAAATACACACTCCAGGAGTGCATCCTCACTAGCTGTGCAAAGGATCGAGTTCTACCCAATCCAGCATTTCAGTGCAATCCATCAGGGGAATGCTGGGCCAGCCTCACAGGACACTGAGGTACTGAGCCCAGCCCAGCCCAGAGCCCCAGAGCTGCTCATCAGGGAGTGGCCAGCATAGCTGCAGGGCTCTGCACATCAGAGCACAAGGCGTGAGCTCCATTGTTCAGGGTTGCGTGCACACTGAAGGTCCTAGAGGTTGTGATCCAGCCCAACCAGGAGTAAGGCCCCAGCACTATATGCCTGGGACTCACCTGGGTATGCCTGGTGCTCCAGAGGCTCTGAACTGCTTGCCACAGATGCAAGGTCCAGGTGGCACCATACTCCAGGGTGTGCTCTGTCTAGCCACCTGGGATATGGAGATTCCAAGCTCCACCCAGGCAGGCTAGAGACCCAGTGACACAGCCCAGGACAGCATCTCTGCTATCCACCTGGGTCGTGGGTGTTCTGAATGCTACACAGCCAGGTTCTAGGTCCCGGCAACAAGCTCCAAGGGTGGGACCCTGCTAGGTACAGGTAGGTTATAAAATTTGTCCAGCCCAGCACCCCAAAGCAACCCAAAAAGGTACATCAGGAGAACACAAAGGTCCAGCGCCATAATATGGGGGTGTACCTTGGCTACCCATGGGGATATCAGAGGACCAAAGCTCTACCCAACACAGTGTCCCAGTACAATTCATTGGGAGGCTGCCTGCCCAGCTGCACAGGTCCCAGAAGAAAATGACAAAACGAAAGATCAGGAGACAGTCTCAATCCCACAGCCCACTGACAACAAACCCAACAGACACTGAAATGGAAGACACTGGGAGTCACACAACTGAACTTTCTGAAATGATAGCAAATGAAGTAA
The DNA here is from genome assembly GCA_004363535.1 of Dasyprocta punctata. Classification (NCBI taxonomy): domain Eukaryota; kingdom Metazoa; phylum Chordata; class Mammalia; order Rodentia; family Dasyproctidae; genus Dasyprocta; species Dasyprocta punctata. The sequence continues at coordinate 2,335 of RJWM01035042.1, read as the reverse complement.
AGAAACAACTCCATGAAGCTATAGAGAAACTCAAATCAGAAATAATCTCTCAGCTAAAAATTGAAATGACAATCATTATGAAAGAAATGCTGTGTGTATCTAAAGATCAAGATAAAAAATAGAAGAACATAAGAAAATGATGAAAACTTTGAACAATATAATACACAAATTGAATGCATGAAACAGATTCAAAGTGAAATTCAGGAAATGAAAAATTCCATGGAAAGTTTGAAAAACCACTTGAATGAAGCTGAAGATAGAATCTCAGACCTTGAAGACAACATGGGAGCTTATGGCCATGAAAGAAAAGAACTCTTAAAAATAGTAAGGAACCAACAAACAACAATTTAACAGCTGCAAGATGATGCCAAGAGAAATAACATAAGATTAATGGGCATTAATGAAAAAGCAGGGGTCAATACTAATGACATGTGAAGACTATTTGCAGAAATAATAGCAGAACATTTTCCAAACATGGGAAGAGAATCTGATATACAGGTAAGTGAGGCATACAAAACCCTAATTAACCATAAACAAAATAAATCTTCACCCAGATATAGTAATTAGGGTATCAGAAATACAGCACAAGAACAAAATACTAAAAGCTGTCAGAAAACAAACAGATCACTATGAAGGGAAGCCCAACAGAATCACGGCATACTTCCCAACACAAACCTTTAAGTCAAGAAGAGCTGGGAGTGAAGTATTTCAAATCCTGAAAGAAAAGAACTTTCAACCCAGATTGATGTATTATACAAAACTATCTTTAAAAATTGATGGAGAAATAAGATGCTTCCATGAAAAACAACAACTGAAGAAATTTATGACTACCAAACCAACACTACAAAGAGCACTGAAAGACACTCTAGAAAGAGACAAAGAGAGCTACAATCTTAAGAACAAGAAAAAAAAAGAAACCACTAAGCAGGGCAAATAATTAAACAGAAAATGTAGAAAATCAACAACAGAAAGATATCATGACAAGGATGAGTCAGTACACATCAGTTTTATCAATCAATGTAAATGGTTTCAACTCACCAATAAAAAGACTGGCAGAGTGGGTTAAGAAACAAAATGCAACAATATGCTGTGTACAAGAAACACATTTCACTCAAAGGGAAACTCACAGACTTAAAATCAAAGGCTGGAAAACAATACTCCATGCAACAGGAACCCAGAAAAAAGGAGGGGTAGCTATTATGATTATAGACAATGCTAACTTCAAACCAAAAATGATCAAAGGAGATAAAGAAGGTCACTACATACTTGTTAGGGGAAAACTTCAAGAGGTAGAGATTGTAATCATAAATATATATGCACCAAATATGGGAGCACTCAACTATGTAAGACAAATCTTAATAGAAATGAAAAACCAAATAAACAATAATACAATTATAACAGGGGAACTTAACATCCCATTGTTACAGAGAGACAGATCAAGCAAACAATCAGCAAAGAAATAACAGAACAGAATCAAACTTACAAACAGATGGACCTAGTAGATGTGTACTGAGCATTACACCCATCAACATCAGAATACACATTCTTCTCAGGTGCACATGGGTCATTCTCTAAAATAGATCATATACTGGTCCACAAAAAACCCTTAAGTAAATGCAAAGGAAGTGAAATAATTCCATGCATATTATCTGACCATAGTGCAGTAAAACTGGAGATGAATGACAAAAAACAAAAACAAAAACAAAAACAAAAACATAAACAAAAACAAAAATGCAAGAACCCCATAAATGCATGGAAATTAAAGAAAACTCTCCTAAACAATGGGTACTAGAAGAAATTACAGAAGAAATTAAACAATATCTACAATTGAATGAAAATGCAAATACAAATTACTGGAACCTGTGGGACATAATGAAAGCAGTCCTCAGAGGGAAATTTATCGCACTAAACTCTCATATCAGAAAAATGGAAAGGACACACATAAACAACCTAATGATGCACCTCAAACTTCTAGAAAAAGAAGAGCAAGTCAACTCCAAAGCCCAAAGAAGGGAGAAAATTATCAAGATCAGAGTAGAAATTAATGCAATTGAAAGTAAGAAAACAATACAAAGAATTAATGAATCAAAAAGTTGAATCTTTGAAAGAGTAAATAAAGTTGATAAACCCCTAGCCAACCTTATCAAAAAGAGGAAAGAAAAAACTCAGATTCATGCAATAAGAAATGAAAAGGGTGAAATCACTACAGACCCTGTGGAAATACAAAAGATCATCAACACCTACTTGGAAAACCTTTACTCACATAGATTCGATAACACAGAAGAAATGGACAGATTCCTAAAACCTTATGAATTACCAAAGCTGAATCAAGATG
>RJWM01035041.1:0-19233 GCA_004363535.1 Dasyprocta punctata | reverse complement strand
TTTTTTTTTTCTTGTTTCTTCTTATTTTTTCATGAATGTGAACATCATTTTTAGTTTTGTTTGGCTTGGTTTGGTTTTGCCCTTGTTCTTGTTTTTTTCTCCTTTCTTTCCCTCCTGTTTTCTTCAGAAGTTCCCCAACACTTGGGTAATCCTCCTTTGCCCTTCCTTTTCTGTCTTCCTTGCCTTGCTTTTAATCTCTTTCTCTTTCTCTACATCTCTATTTTTTCCTCTTATCCCTTTTAAATTTTCTCCCTAAGGATAAAAATTGCTCTATTGAGAGGATATTTATTGTATTTAATTTTCTGATTGGTTTTAGATTTTGTTATATAACTGTAAATCTTGTTTCTACGGTTAAAGGTGGCAAGTTAATAGTTACCAAAGTTCGTCATCTTCCAGGCTATGCTTGATACTATTGTTATTACTGATTGTACTACTTTAGCCAAGGTGACATAGTTGTTGTGATCGGTTGTTCTTCCTTGTATGCCGATACCAAGATTATATGAGAGCCATAAATAATACCATAGTCCAGTACCAAAGAACTGGGTGCTAGGCCAAATAGACATCAATGTCTCATCCCTCGTAAATTGAAGAGGTACAATCAAAAGCCAAAAGTCAGCTACACTTAGAAGAAATATCTGAAAAGTATTCATTTTCTAAAGAGGTCTTAATACTAGTAATAAAGCTACCTACCATAAGCAATTTACAAGCATCAACACAGAAAATAAATTTTAAAAGTAGAAAATGAGGAGACATGGAAACAACATGCAACCCCAGACCTCCAGCTTGCCCAAGGCAAATTCAGGGGCAATGAGGTGGAAGAAATCAAAAGCCACTCTCCTCAACTTTAAGAAATGGAAGCAGCAGAAGGAACAAAGCAGATAAATGAGGCTCTAGAAAAACACAAATCAGAAATAATTTCCCAGATAACTAAAGAGATGATAACCATACTTAAGGATATACTTACTGAATCTAGCATAGATACAGATAAAAAACAAAGAGAGGGGCTTAGGAAAATGATGGAAACCATGAATGCCCAACATAGGAAAGAAATAGATTCCATGAAACAGATTCAATTAGATACCTGGGAGATCAAAAATTCTATTCAAAGTGTATGCAGCAGAATCAACCATTGCAAAGCCAAAATATGAGATCTAGAAAACAGGTTTATGGTTAGCAATCTTCAAAAGAAAAACTTCTTAGCTGGGGGTGGTAGCACACACCTGTAATCCTAGCACTCAGGAGGCTGAGGCAGGAGGATCACCATGAGTTTGTTAGCCTGAACCATATAGCGAGACCCTGTCTCAAAAAATAAATAAATAAAAGAAAGATTTAAATGATGACAAAGTAGGAAGAAAATGTTCAAATGGGAAGAAGAGCAAGGGAAGGAAAATAGAAAAGCAAAGAAAGAATAGAAGGAAGAAATGGAAACAAAGCTTTTGTAAATAAGAATTGTAATTCTGATTTTCTTCTAAAACTTCTATTTTTCAAATTTTCTGTTAAAATCAGTTATTTTATAGTGTATTTTTATATATTACACATCCACAAAAAATTTGGGTTTTTTTTAACAAAACAAAAAACAGAAATGATACATAATTTTCAAAAAATAGTAGGAAATTAACACTAATCAATATATTGCATACTGTTACCTTAGAAGTAGTTGTTCAGGTTACAAGATTGAGGCACAAAAAAAAGATGATCAAACAATGAAAGCACAAACTGTTCTTCTTGATGAACTTACAGAGATTAGTAGTATAGTTCTCTATCTTATATATATATATATATACTTATACACATATATATGTATACCTATATACATATAATCTTTTCCTTCCCTCCTTTTCTCCTTTCCTCTATCGCAGTTGTACTTTCCTTTTGAGCACTTTCTTTCCCTTTCATTTTCACAGTATCTATTGTACATTTTGGACTTTATTACTTTTTTTTTTTTTTTGGTCTTTTTGAGACAGGGTATGCAGTTCAGGATGGCCTTGAACTTACTTTGTAGCCCAGGCTGACCTCAAACTCACAGCAATCCTCCTGCCTCAGTCTCCTGAGTACTGAGATCACAGGCGCGCACCACCCAGCCACTTGAGAAAATTTAGATAAACAATAAAAATCTAAATCACATGGAAATGTTAGGAGAGATATATTACTGATTGATCAACTAATATTTTATTGAGTGGCTAAACATAGTAGGGTAAAATCAGAAAATAGTTTTTTTTTAATGCCACCTTCTTCAAAATGACTCTGTCAGCTCTCTTTTCCTCCCCTTGTACATCCTGGGTGGATCTTACTGTTTAGCTCTCACTTTTCAGCTATAAAGTATTTTATCTTCTTCATTATCTCAGAACGAAGCCAAGGATTCAAAGGTCAACCAAGGATTTGGATTTACTAATCCAAGTCCAACAAGGTGAGGAGACAGAGAAAGGACAGTATGGTCCCTTCTTTGCCCTATTTCCTTCCTCTTTCTTCTGGTTCTGACAGAGGTCGGACCCAATAAGCAGGAGGGATGAAAAGACATGGCCTTTTTATTTGCCTGGTATGAATGACCTGCTGTTGTGGCAACAATCAAATTCCAGTGTTTCTCTATTGGGCTGAAGAGCATTATTTCTGACCTTTCTCAGAAACACTTGTCTCCCTGGGTACCCTCATCTACACTATTCCTGACATCAACAATGTTCTCCGGTGTAGGAACCCTCTCCCCACAGTCTCTGCTGCCTGCCACCCACAGTCTCTTTCTGCTGGTAGTTCTTCTCAGAGCAAGCAGGCCTAGGGTGAGACACTTTCAAGACCACTAAAACCCTCCTCAGTGGCTACTCACCTCCCAGAACTTATAAACATTTCCTTCACACTCCTCTCTACTGTCGTCTTCTCTCCGGTGGCCTCATAAATTCAGAGTTTTGCAAGCAAAAGACAATTACCAGTTTCTATCTATGTTTAGCCCCAAAGTGCTAGGCACTGGTGAGTCCTGCCTTAAACTGCACAGCCTCCACACCTATGCACCTATGCTATTCAGTAGACACAAGGCGAGAGTGAAAAGTGAGGCTCCTCCTCTTACAGGGACCCATCCAACCTCACCGGCAGGAGCTCCTGTGCCACCCTTCACAGGGCTTGCAAAGAAGATCCGAATATCTATCTACTATGAGCTCCCTTCAAAGAATCCGTCTCTCCAGTAAAGGTCCTGGTTTGACATAAGTAGGCTGCTGATGGTGGTAGGTACCAGGTCTGTCTGGAAAGTAACTCACAAGTCCTCTGGGATAAGCCTAGCACTTCTTCTGAAGTGAACAGATACTTATTATCCACTGTTGTCAGCTTCAGGAATTTAGCCAAAATTCCATAGTAACAGAAAAATCTCATTTAAACTATCATGTATATATTTTCACCAAAAAGGGGATTATATGTGTAGATTAATAAGAATTAGCTCTCAAATACATTATTGGTCTGTTATGTCCTTGATATTGAGAAAAAATATGAATATGATAAAATCCTGATCCTTTACAAAAAAAATCTTGCAATCCAGCAGGGAACATAAGGATGTGAACAAATGACTGTAATAAAAAGCATTTCAAACTCCATAATGGTGACAAAAACAAAGCATTATAGGAGATGTAGAAAGAGAAGATTGCTTCTGGGAGACAATGAACATCTATTAGGATAAAACAAACCAGCCAGATGCTGAAGGATTGGTAAGATCCAAGCAGTAGAAATGGAGGTGGGAGGAACACACATTGCAGAGACAGGAAACAAGGTGAGCACAAGCACACAGACGGCAAAGGATTAACATTTCTTCAGGGAATACTGAATGGTCAGTCCAGTTTTCTAATAATCCAATGTTCTACAGGGAATTTGGCATCTTTATAGTAATAACAATCCAGACAACCTAGAATATTAAGAATCTCTGTGCAAGCATTGATATACTATTAGGGCACTATGAAAACATCTTAGGACTCAGACATCAGAGGTAGCTAGAGAATTTTGACTATTCATTTGTGAATTTGAAAAAAATCCACTAAATTGTGCAAGGGCTAAAGTAGCTAGGAAGAAAAAGTAGCTAGGAGGCATATGCAATGATCCCTACCTGATCTAGGACAGTGGTAGGAGGAATGCAAAGAAATGCACCACTTCAGGTCACAATCTGTCTAGCAGTCCGTCCGTCAATCACTCTGATAACAATAGCCAAGTCTTGCTGGAGAGGCTTTGAGTTGACTGTTCGCTAGTGATGAAGGATTTGCACTGAGAATACAAATTCCCACTTCTTATCCCACTCAAGGCCAAGCTAATGCATTTTCAAAGAGGCTGTCTAGTGTTAAGGGTCCAGGTTGAAGGCACAGAAAGAAGCAAAGTTAAGTAGCTCATAAGGGAATCCAACTCCCCACCAGAAGCAAAGGGTCACATGTCAGGAGGATGAAGCAGCTCAACAGAAGAAAGAGATGGCAAACTGACTAGTGTCTTGAAACTGCCTCTATAATAAACCTGCCCATTATAGCAAAATGTCACAATGCTCAGGGTAAGTAATGGTCTGTATTCATTAAGAAAAAAATAGTAAATACTATCTACAAATTGGGAATACTTAGACTTAACGGTACTAATTGGAAAATTATGCAGCACTCAGTTTCTATGTTAGGTGCCCTAATAATGTGTTAACCCATGACCATGAGTTCTTAACATTCTACTTTGTCTTTGTCATTATTATCATTAAAATACTAAGTTTAATAGCTACTAAGACTCTGAAGTACCCTAGACTTGATCCAGCACCCTGTAGCTATCTTAATGTTTTATAGACTTCCCTTTGATGTCAGATATAATTAATGGTCAGATGTTTCAAAATTAGGTCAAAGGGGGAAATAATGAAAAGAGAAGACAGTATCGCTGGCAAATGAAGGTCATCTTTATAGGAGCAAGAACACCAGTTGGACAACACTGACAGGAAAAAAAATCCATGTCTCTTGGATGGTACTGTACTGCCATCTAGAGGCTTAGCAACATGCTTACAACAGGCAACATAAAACTTAAAAGCAAAATGAAAAAAAGTGTAACTATAATCCAGGTAAACCAGAAAATATGGGAAATGCTCAAATATTTTCAAATAAGTCCTACCTCAACAGAAAATACAAATGGTTTCTGAATCAAAAATCAGTGCAAGTTATGAAGACATATATCCAGAGTTCTAAAATATATATGGGTGAATTAACAATGAATCTTACAATGCTTTCAAGATCTAGACCTAAATAGGCAAAAAATAAATCTGGGGAGGGGAGGAAAACTAGGAAGAGTATCCTGGGAAGGCAGGAACCACTAATGAGTGAAGGAAAATAGCCCTGAATTTTTTACAGAGGTAAAATAATTTCCTCAATATTCAGTTCCAAGTACTAGGTTGTCAAATTATAAATAATCTGTATTTTTAACACCACTTGTAAAAAGAATCTTTAATAGCACTTCATTTTAACATGAACTATAATTAGGCCCCCTGGCCAAATTCACAAAAATAGTATTTCTAACTACTGAATTAGTTGCCAGAATCTGAGAGCCTCTGACTCTGCTTATAGCCCAAGTTCAGAGCCCTGGGCTTCACTCGCCTACACTAGTTCCTGTGCCAAAACTGAGAGAAAATTTAGGAACATCAAAAGTAAGAGAGTGTCACTTGGATGTCATTTGAGGTCATTCAGGGATCTGAAATGTATCAGAGCTGTTTCAAATCCTCATTCCAGATCTAAAGGGATGGCTACTGTCTCATAGGATTACTGAGGATTCCTGGGAACTCATAATCTTATCAATGCCTTGCACTGGATTTCTTTCTAACTTAGTTCTCATCTCCCCAATCATTCTTGAAACAAAACTCTGCCTTTTCATAATTTCTTCAAAATATGATCACTACAAGGATGAGGAAGAGTCATACTTAATCAAAGGTTTGAGGAATAAAGGACTACAGTGGTAATAAATGAACCTCAATACTAGACAATCTGTTCTTCAAGTCCAAAATGAGGGGCAAGTTTTGTAGTAGTTTGGAGTAGGAATACAGAGGAAAGGATATTCAGAATAGCAACTTCTTGACTCTGCCTCCATACTAAATCTACCCATACTAGCAAAACATCAGTCAGTTGTACTTTTAAGTAATAGTTTTTATTATGACTAAGAATCAAATCAATTCCCTTCATTGTCCAAAAGCATATCTGCAACTGCCTCTTCTCTTGCCTTCCAGGGATGCCATAGTACATTGGAAAAATATTCCCCTAGACCTCAATAGTGTCATACATTTTAATGCTACTGTAGCCCAATGAAGTGATTCGGAAAGTTGTATGAAACCAACTTTTTTTAAGATTCAGTGAGTGAGACGCAGTACTACTTGTTTTTCTTTCTGTGCCTGCTTATGTCACAACATAATTTCCTCTATGTCCACCCATGTTGTTGCAAATGACAAGATTTCAGGTTTTTTGTGGCTGAATGACTTTCTGTTGTCTATAGATACATGATTTCTTTTAATCAATTTGTCAGTTGATATCATAGAAGTTGAGAGTAGAAAAGGGACTGGAGAGAGTATGGGGATAGGAAACTCAGTCAGTAGGAACCATGGGCAGTAGGTTACAGTGAGAGAGGAAGAATATCGCCTGTATTCTCTGGCACAGCAGGGTGAATATCAATAATAGTGCACTGTACATTTCAAAATAGTTTTCAAATATACTCACCATAAAAAAATAAGTTTAAAATGATGCATATGCTAATTACCCCCAAGTTGTTCATTATCCAATGGAAAACATGAATCAAAACATCACATTGGAAATAACAACTGGGTTAGGGGAAAGGAGAAAAGCAAGAAGGGAAAAGATTATATGTATATAGCTATACATATACGTGTGTATATGTTTATATATACCAGATAGATAACTATACTACTAATCTCTGTAAGTGCATCAAAAAGAAGTTTGTGCTTTCATTGTTCAATTGTTGGATCATTTTTCCATGCCTCAATCTTGTAACCTGAACAACTACTTCTAAGATGTAATATATGTATATATGTAATATAGTAACGAGTGCTGATTTCCTACTACTTTTTAAATTCTGTATCATTTCTATCCTTTTTTCTGTTTTGCTTTTTTAAATGAAAAAAATCACATTGTACATCCTAACTAGGAATAAATATTAAGTATCAATCAAAAAACGTGCATTTTTAAAAAGTCAGAAACTCTTACACTATCAAGAGGCAGGAAGGGTGGAAAAGCTGTCGGCTATGCAACACCAAATGCAAGGTAGAATCTATTTCTTCTGGATATTTCACACCTTTTTACACTGCACATGGCCTTCACATTGCTGCCTTCCTTACGTATCTTGTGTCCTCTACCACCACACCGCAAAGCAGGGAGTACAACTCCATGGTAACAGATGCTATGTTAAGCATGAATTGATTATTCTAAGATTAGGAAGTTAGAGTTTTTAAGGTAACACATAGGTAGTGAATTTTTTAAATTCTGCAAGCTCTTCAGATTTACATATATGTTCTAACTTTCTGTTCAGGGCCTATGTACCTATGACAAATCTCTAAGAGGGTGTTTTTAGAAGAGGGAGGAGAGCATTTTGCTATTTATTATAGCTTCAGCTTCAAATTAGGTCGCATTTTTCTTCTTCCTCTTTTTTCTTTCTCCTTTTCAGGGGGATAAATATAACTCACCTGGTATTTAAATTACTTAATCAAATGTAAGATTTTCTTTCATGATGTCAATTCTTACCCAACAAAAAGTAATCTTTAGACAGAAGGCGAGACAAGGCCTTTCTAATTCCAGGGAATTCTACATCTGGATCTGTCTTCATAGGATCAGCTGCAGCAGCATCATGACTTCCAACTAGCATATCACCTCTCAGTCCCCATCGCTACGCTGCATAGCTCAAACTGACCCAGAGGCAACGGGATTAATAATACGATGCAACCTTTTACTAAAGGTCAGCTGAGGCACCAGTTCAGGGACAATACTCTGCAAGACAAGGGTACTGTCCTCCACGATAAGTACATGCGATTCAGCCAGCTGCTGCCCTACAGATGTACAGTCCAATAGGTGAATGCGTCAACACAGAACCAATGTGCACATGGGGTGTTGGTCCCGGTCTCCCAGTGACTGCACACACAGAATGTATGCTTCCCATCCCATCAACTAAGGCTATTTTATTAAATGCTTTTGTTCTCAAAAGTTTTGCATTCCACCAGGTGGCATAGCAAGCATTCTAGGCAGCTGAGTGAGACAGAATTATTACAGGCAGTCAGACAGGGCTAGGCCCTCCAGAGAGCCAGAGGACCAGATACCTTGTCACTTTGGAGAAGACAGCCACCTCCCACTGTGGGCCAGATCTCAAGACAGAAAGCAAAACAAATGCAACCATATCCCAAGTATAAACATCAGGGATTGATATTCTCAATAGATGTGGGTCACCTTGAGAAAGCCTGGAGTCACCATCCCAACCCCCTACAGGAAGAGTCACTGCTCTTTAAGCATGCCCACTTGCTACGTGACTCGCTTCCCATTTGCCCCTGATTTAATCAGTTTTAGCTGAATAATTAATCTTATTGGTTGACCATAGTTCTGTCCCACCTCATGCCTACCTGGGGTTCCCACTTTTCCCCCATCTTAGACCTGCCTCACCTCACAGTTTTGCTCTATTAAATCCCTAGAGAAGACAGGGTCCTCGGTAACCACTTAGGACCCCTTCTGTCTCTCTCTCAGACAGATGCTTTCTTTCTCTCAATAAAATATATTCTGCTCTTAATCTCCATTGTTCCTAAAATTCATTCTTCAATTTTAGAGAACATGAACTGATACCGGACACTTAGCAGGTTGGGAGTTTCATTCCCCTATATCACAAGGACTATACTAAGCCTAAAATGACCATCAGCAAGCTGATCACTTTGGGGGTCTCATGTCCAAGACTAGTAGACAACTAAAAATTTCCAAAAAAAAAAAAAGTTCCTATGATACAGGGCTTATGGGAATGTAAAATACAGGGAAGCCCTGCTTGCATCAAAAAGCTTTATTATGTAAGTAATAAAATTTCTCTATTCTGTGTGTGTGCGTGCGTGCGTGCGTGTGTGTGTGTGTGTGTGTGTGTGTGTGTGTGTGTTGTGTGGTCTCAGCACTCTTGACATTCAAATCAAATTTTGGGTAGGCATCTGACCAGTGTCTGCTAAGTAGTCACAAAAATTGACGCTAGGAGCAGAATTGCATAAATACTGGCCACCACCACTAGAGGTCTTTCTTCCATTGCTTTTGACCTACTAAATGCATAAAAACTCCACATAGCTGGTTGAATGGCTTAACTGCTTCATGGCGACCTAGCACTTTGGGTTATGCTACACCATGCAGCATGAGTGGATGCTTATAAACTCCCTTTTACAGATTTAGCTGACCTAAGCCAAAAGTATTAAGCTTTGGCATTAGGGACAGAAGTACAGTATTAGAGCCCTTCATAAAGTGGTCCTGGTCCCTGTCTTAGCCCAGACCCACCAGGGCATCTTAGAATGGCTGTGACTAACACAGGCTCTGGGAAAGGACCCTTACCCTGAGCCCAAATGGTTGTGTCTCAAAAACATACTTCCCCTGACAAAATAAGTAAAGGAAGCACCATACCCTGTACAACACATGAGATCATCACTGGTAGTTCATGAAAGAAGATTCCTAGAAAGAAAGAAAAAGAAACACGCCTTTAATCCCAGCACTCGGGAGGCTGAGGTAGGCGGAGCGTTGTGAGTTCGAGGCCGGCTTGGGCTACAACGCGAGCGCAAGGCCAGCCTGAGCTACATAGTGCGACCCTGCCTCAAAAAAACCAGGGCTGGGAGTTTGGCTCAGTGCCTTAAGCGCCTGCCCTGGCAGGCGCGAGGTTGTGAGTTCAATCCCCCAGGCGCGAGGTTGTGAGTTCAATCCCCGGTGCCACAAAAAAAAGAAAAAAAAGAAAAAAAAAAGAAACAAAGAAAAAGAAATAGAACACACCCACTATGTAGTGTGCTAAGGTCTGATCTCCAAGAGTAAACAAGCTCTCCCAGACCCTCAGATGCATCTGTTGCTATGCAGCAAGTGCCTCAGTCGTGAGAAAGATCCTCATCTGCAGGTTATAGAAACACAATGGCACTTGTGGCACAGCAAAGGGATTAGTTCAAACTGGGAAACAACCACGCCCATGGGGAGGCCCCCAGCCCTGATAGTAATTATTTGAGGCTCCTTGGAGAAAGTAATTCATAAATATAAACAATATAGAACCACTCCCCCAGTACTGAAGCATATCCGTAATCACACACAGAGAGGCAGACAGACAGACAGAGACAGAGAGACAGAAAGAGACACAGAGACACAGACACAGAGAAGACACTGGGAGATGAAACAAAAAAAATGAAAATACAGGTTCAAATTTTTACTTCACTGGAAATCTAAACTGTACTAAAATAATTCAATGAAAGATCAAAAGGCATTAAGTGCCTTTTATACCTATATAACGCACGTTGTAAATTACAATTTTTTGAGATGGTGTCTCACTTTGCTGCCCAGACTCATGAGCTCGAAGGATTCTCCTGCCTCAACCTGAATAGCCTGGACTGCAAGCATGTGCCAGCATGCTCTGCATGAATTAATATTTGTTGAAATGCACAAACTGGAAAACCTTTGTGAATTTAATAAATATGAGGGATTCCACCACATTTAAACAAGGAACCACTTATACTTATTGAGTAGTCACCAGATATAAAAAAGAAAGCAAACAGATATGCCTCATCTTAACCACTGGAACTGCTGACTTGCCTAAATTCTCTACATCCACAGAAGTGTTCTAAAACATATCATAGCGTGCGTGGATTCTCTGAACTAATGAATTATAAATTAAAACTAAATTAAATCATGGGCACTTGACAAATTGGACCCCATAGATCTTCTTCCCCAATTATAATAGTTAATATGGCTCAAAGAGAATCACAATAGTCAATGACTAAAATCCATTATACAAGACTGCACAGAGAGTTATTATTCTCTTGGCTAACAGCCTAATGTAGCCTATATTTGAACTCAGAAAGAATGGGTGGTATTTTATGATGAATTACCACCACCTTAAATGCTACGGTCCCACCCATCAAAGCTCCTATATACATCAGTATTGAGACTACTGGCTCTATCCAACCAACAGTGGGTAAGTATGTTGCTATTACAGGTTTGATTAGTACATTCTGTTCTTTGACTATTTTAACAGCCTCTTGGCTGCAGTTTGCCTTCATCTCCAAAGGGATACAACACACCTTTACTCAGTTATTCATGGCAAACATCAACAACCTTATTATCATACAGTCTTGGCAAGCAAGATCTGTACTGCATACACTTTTCTCCAGTATCAGAAGTACGGTCTTTCATTGATGTCACCTTCCTCCAAGAACAGTCATTGGAAACATTCATTTTAAATGTACAAGTACTCACAAAGGAAAGCAAAAAGGAGGGATGAGCCTTGTCCCATATGTAAGGCAGAGCTCCACCCTTTTGGATTAAATTCCTGAAAAGTATTTGATAAACTATGCCTGACATTGCAAGAAACAGCTATTGACCCTCTTAGTACCCACAACATTATTTAGTTCTTTGTGAGTTTGGGGAAACAAAATATTCCTCATTTACAAACTTTACTTAAATCTATTTATTCTATTACTTGAAAATAAACCTACTGTAAATGCTCCATCTCCAACAAAAGGCTCTAGAATGTATCTAAGCTAGAATACAACAGACATTCTTATTACTGCCTCAGGGACTCCTTCACTGTAAAGCTTTCCCAACCTCTTCTCAAGCTTCCTGAAGTCCCTGGACCACTCATAATGGCCATAAGCTACTCGTCGCTTTGTTATGCATAAAACTGCTCTCCTTAGCCAGCATTATACACAAATACAGCAGGAGTTGCCAGCCACATATTGGGCTCTCCTGGAAATAGAGGTGTTTATAGGTCCTGAATCCATCACTCTGCATACTCATTCTATCTTGAGCCATAGATAGAAGTAACACCCTGTAATCTCTACAGAGCAAAAGAGATCTCTTTGCTGTAGAGTGGAAAGAAGCCTGGGCACTAGGGCATATTCCACCTGAAAAACGCTGACCAGCTCTGTCCTCAGTTTTTTGTAGATAGAATGATACAGAAGAAGACTAAACTTTTCCTAGACTGCACAGATACCTGGAAAACCCCTAAGGATCAACTGAGTAATAGCAGTGGGAGCTAAGACACTTAACAGCATTCCTCAGGCAAAAGGAAAGTGATCCCAGATGGAAAAGCTCGGAGTTGGAACAAATAAAAAGCAATGAAAGAGGAAACATATGGGTGGATATAAAGAAATACTGACCATAAAAATCTATAATAATATCTTATGAAGTTTCAAATACATGTAAAATGAAAATAGCAGTAACAATACAACAGAGTATATACACCAAGGGAGAGTTAGTGTTTCAAAGCTCCTCCATTATTGAAAAGGAAAGTAAACTTCAGGGAGGATGGCAGAGTGTTGAACAGCAGAGAAACAGCCTCTCTGAGACTTGGCATCCAGAATGGAATATAGCAACATGAGGAAGAGGAGGAGGGAAGTGGGTCCCCAGAAGCAGCAAGGATGTGAAGTAAGAACTGAAGTCCATGGGGAAAGCAAGACAGAGACCGCAATACAGAAGAGGGAGGTAGAAAGTACCACTTTCTCCCTGAGCCCTAACTCACTCTGTGGAAAGGACAGCTCAAACCTGTAGATGCACGGTGACTACTGGTAACCATGGAGGCCTCCACAGAGAAACACACCAGGAGAACAGAGCACTGGACACAGTGGAATGTCATGGCTGGTGAGTTATGTAGGTTTACATGTCCCAACAACCATCTTGGAGAGAGGCTAACTGAGCTCAGAACTTAGAGCAGCTGCAGAAAGCTATCAACTCCCAGTGTCAAGGTGAGGTGGAACAGAGTTCTAGTCAGCATGAGGTCAAGAAGCCAAGTTCAAACCAGCAGGAAACCTAGTTCAAGTCAGCAGGAGGCACATAGAGTCTTGCAGGCTGAACAAACTGGGTTCCAGTCCCACACACAGAAACCAACCCGAACTTCAGTGAAACCAAACATAAAGGCTTGTTGGAATTATTCACTATTGCACCATAAATTTATGGCTGTCTTGCTAGGATTAATCAACATGAATCTGGGCTTGTCTGCCCACTTGTCCACCAGGGACAGCAAAGACACATCCTAAAATGGACTATTTTTTCATCTTTCTTCTTTTTTCTTCTTCTTCTTCTTTTTCATTTTAAAGAGAATAAAACCAAGGAAAATAAAACAGAATAAAATCAATTAAAATAAACCAGTATAAGTGATACAGGACTTCAAAACCTTACAAAATCAACAATAGTTCCCATAATGCCTTTTGTTGTCTTCAAGTAGCTGCAGATACCTTCGGACATAGTAAAAATCCAACAGAACAGAACAGAATAGAAACAATAAAAACAAAACAATGAATGCAATAAAGGACTTCAAAACAAGCCAATAGTAAATCCAAAATGGCTACCATAATATGCCTTGCTATCTTTCAAATAGCTGCTCATGCCATTGAATTTAACA
Organism: Dasyprocta punctata; assembly: GCA_004363535.1. Classification (NCBI taxonomy): domain Eukaryota; kingdom Metazoa; phylum Chordata; class Mammalia; order Rodentia; family Dasyproctidae; genus Dasyprocta; species Dasyprocta punctata. Next base: position 5,661 of record RJWM01035041.1, on the reverse strand, counting down.
TAATCAAACAAAAAAGAATAAAACTCAACCCAACAAAATAATGAAAATGATATGGTTTCCTGGCCAGGACCGCTTCCTTGTGAGGCCTGGTTCTCTCCTTCTACAGGCCGCAAATGGCACTGACTCACCAAGAGAGGCTTGGGTGTGGCTGTCCCCACTCTGGCAGCAGCCTAAACATGGCACTGGTTTCCAGGTGGGGACCACTTTCTAGTGGGGTCTGGTTCTCTCCCTCTGCAGTCCACAAATTTTTTCTTTTTGTTTTGATATGTTTTCTTTTTTTTTTCTTGTTTGCTCTTGTCTTTATATGTGTGAACATTGTTTCTAGTTTTGTTGTTGTTACTGTTGTGTTCTGTACTTGTTTTTATTTCTTCCTTCTCTCCTTCTCTCCCATCTTCTTTACCAGTTTCATGAAGTTCACATAATCTTTCTTTGTCCTCAAGCATTGCTTCTAATCTCTTCTTCTACGTCTCTACCAAAACCCTTTAAATTTTCTCCCTGAGGGTAAAATCACCACATTAAGAGCATATGTAATGTATACATTTTCCTGGTTTGTTTTAGTTTTTTTTTATAAAATCACAAATATAGCTCATATGGTTAGAGGTGACAAATTAATAGTTACCATAGTTTGTCATTTCCTAGGTTGTGTTTGAAGCTATTGTTCATGCTGATTGCACTACTTTGGCTAAAGTGACATAATTTTTCCAAATAGTTGCTCTTCCTGATATGCCAAGACAGACTGGCTAAGGGTCATAAACAATACTATAGGCCAATGCCAAAGAACTGGGGGTTAGGCCAAATAGGCAGCAATTTTTCATCCACAAGAAATTACAGAGGTAGGATCTTGCAAGAGACTTAAAACCCAAAAGCCAGCTACATCTAGAAGACATCTCTAAGAAGTAGTCATTCTCTAAGGGTTCAAAATACAATAATGCTATCTCCCATAAGCCATTTACAAGTATCAACCCAGAACTTAAACTAAAAACAAATAGAAAATGAGAGGACACTTAAGCAAGATGCAACATCAGACTTTCAACTAACCAAAGACCAACCTAGGAGCAATGAGGTAGGACAATATGAAAGCCACCCACATGGACACTCTGAAGTGGCAACAGAGGAAGTAACAAATACATTAATAAGACTTCAGAAAAAAAACAAATCAGAAGTAATCTCTAAGATAACTACAGAGATAATGAGCAAAATGAAAGACATGATTAGTGACTCTAGAGCTTGTATAGATTTAAAAAATAGAGGAGCTTAGGAAAATAATGGAAACCATGAACACTCAACACAGGAAAGAAATGGAACTCATAAAACAGATTCAAAGATATGCAAGAAATTAAAAATTCCATTGACCATATACACAGGAGAATGGGCTAATGTGAGGACAGAATGCCAGATCTAGAAGACAGAATAATATTTAGCACCCATGAAAAGAAAGATTACTTAAAAATAGCAAGGGACTACAAAAAATCAATCCAACAGTTGCTAGATGATGTAAACAAGAATAACATAAGCTTGACTGAAGTCAATGAAAAAGCATGATCTAGTGCAAATGATATAAAAACCCTGTTCATGGAAGTAATGGCAGAACACTTCAGAATCAGTAAAAAAAAGAATTTGACATCCAGATAGTGAGGCACACAAACTCGAATTAGCCATGATGAAAAAGAAATCTATAGCAAGACATATAACAGTCAAGATTCCAGAAATTCAACACAAGAAAAGAATACTAAAAGCTATTAGAAAAAAGAAACAAATCACCCATAATGGAAAGCCCATCAGAATAACAGCAGACTTCTCAATAATAATCCATAAGTCAAGGAGTAAATTATTTCAACCTCTAAAACAAAACAACCTCCAACTCAGATTGATGTAGCCCACAAGGTTATCTTTCAAAATTGATGAAGAAATAAGATACTTCTATGAAAAAGAACATCTGAGAAAATTTATAAACACCAAATCAGCACTCCAAAATATTCTGAAGGACATTTGGGAAACACATAACAAGAGCTACAATTCTGTGAACCCCAACAGAATGAATCCACCAGCCAAGACAAACAATTAAACAGTGAGGAAATAGAGGAAACCAACAACAGGAGAATAACATGACAAGGACAAGTCAATACATATCAGTTATAACCATTGTTATGGTTTATGGTCCTGTGGCCCCGCCAAGTCTCATGTAATCATGACATGGATTGGCTGAGTCTGGCATTCATGATTGGTTTGTTGTCTAGCACCGGGATTGGCGATGTGATTGCTGCACTCACCAAGGGGTAGAGCCAACATACAGTGTAAGGGTGAGAAGAAGGTGTGCTCTTCTCTCTTTCCAGTTCGTGCCTTGCTATTGGCAGCTGCCATAAATGGCTGCTCCACCACACCACCCTACCTTGCAGCCAGTTGAATATGGACTGAAACCCCCAAGAAATGCAAGAAATAAAACTTTCCTTCCCTAATTTTGGGCGTCAGGTATTCTGTCTCATCAACAAGAGAAAAGTAACTAAGACAACCATCAATGTTAATGATCTAAATTCATCAATCAAAAGACACAGACTGGCAAAATGGATCAAGAAGCATAATCCAACAATATGCTGCATACTAGAAACACATTTCACTCAAAAAGAAATTCACAGACTAAAAGTCAAAGGATGGAAAACAATACTCCATATGACAGGAACCTAGAAGAAAGCAGTGGTATCAATTCTATTTGCAGACAAAGTGGATTTCAAACTAAGATTGATTAAGAGACAAAGAAGGTCTTCATAATCTTGTAAAGGGAACAAACATAAAAAGCAAGAGATAACAATCATAAATAGATATGCACCAAAAACAAGCACATGCAACTATATAAGACAAAGATCAATGGACATGAAAAATCAAATAAGCACTAATACAATTATAAAAGGGGACCTCAATACCCCATTGTCACAAATAGATCAACTAGACAAAAAGACTAAGAAATATCTGAACAAAACCAAACTTTTGAATAAATGGACTTAGTAGTTGCCTACAGAACGCTCCACACCACAACATCAGAATACATATTCTTCTCAGCTGCACATGGGATGTTCTCCAAACTAGATCACATACTAGCTCATAGAACATTCTTAAGTAAATACAAAGGAATTCAAATTATGCCATGCATATTAACAAACCATAGTGCAATGAAACTGGAAATCAATGACAGAAGAAACCACAAGAATTTCATAAATACATGGAAATTAAATAACACCTTCCTGAACAACCAGGTGAAATAAAAGAAATTAGACTGTTTTTACAACTAAATGATAATGCCAGTACAACATACCAGAACAAATGGGACACAATGAAAGCAGTCCTATGAGGGAAATTCGTAGGGGTGAATTCCCACATCAGAAAAATAGTGAAAGCTGAGATAAATAACCTAATGTTCTACCTCAAGCTTCTAGAAAAAGAAGAGTAAGTCAATACCAAAGTTTGTGCAAGGGATAAAATTATAAAGATCAGAGAAGTAATTAATGCAATGGGACTGAATAAATACAAAGAATCAATAAATTGAAGAGTTGGTTCTTTGAAAGATTCAATAACATTGAAAAACCCTTAGCAAAACTTATCAAAAAAAGGAAAGACTCAAATTCATGCAATTAGGAAGGAAAAGAGTAAAATCACAAGAGACCCTGCACAAATCCAGAAGATCATCTGTAAGTATTTTGATAACTTGTATTCCAGTAAGATGGAAAACACAGAAGAAATGGACAGATTTCTAGATACATATGAATTACAAAAGTTGAATCAAAAACATATAAAAACTCACCAGGCATGGAAGCGCACGCCTTTAATCCCAGCACTTGGGAGGTTAAGGCAGGAGGATCACTGTGAGTTCGAGACCAGCCTAGGCTACAAAGTGAGTTCAAGGCCAACCTGAACTGCATACCAAGACCCTGTCTCAAAAAAATAGGGCCACAGATTTAGCTCAGTGGCCTAAGCACCTGCCTGGCAAGTGCAAGGTTGTGAGTTCAATCCCCGATACAAAAAAAATAAAAATAAAAGATACAAAAATCGTAAATAAGCCAATATCTATCAGTGAAATTAAAGGCATAATTTGAAAGCTACCAACAAAGAAAAACCCAGGTCATTAGGAATTTATTACTGAATTCTATAAAAACTTTAGAGAAGATCTAATAACAGAACTCCTCAAACTCTTTAATCAAATTGAAAGAGAAGCAATACTCCTAAACACATTCCTGAAAGCAAGCATTATTCTGATACCAATCCAGAGAAAAATCCAACCAAAAAAGAGTACTGGCCAATCTCCCTGTTGAACATAGACACAAAAATCCTCAGTAAGATACTGGCAAACAGAATGTTGCAAATTATCAAGAAGATTACACACCATGACCAAGTGAGATTCATTCAAGGCATGCAGGGATGGTTCAACATACACAAATCAAAACATGTAATACACCATAGTAATAGAACCAAGGACAAAAACCACATAATCACCTCAATAGATACAGAAAAAGCTTTTGAAAAAGTCCAAGATCCATTCATGATTTAAAAAAAAAACCTAAAGAAAACTAGAATAGTCAGTCTGTATCTCAATCTGATAAAGGCCATCTATAACAAACCAATAGCCAGTATCATACTAAATGGTCAAAAACTGAAAGCTTTCAATCCAAAATCAGGAAGAAGACAAAGACAAGAATTGCCACTCTCATTCAAACATTAGCCAGAGCAATTAGACAAAAGAAAGAAATAAAGGGAATAAGGGTAGGAAAAGAAGTTAAATTATCATTATTTGTGGATGAGATGATACTCTATATAGACGACCCCAAAAACTCAACCAAAAGATTTCTATATTTAATAGCCAAATCCAGTAGCATCGCTAGATACAAAGTCAGTACTCAAATATCAATCACTCTCCCGTACCCAAATAGCAAATCCACTGAGAGAAAAATCAGGAAACAACACTTTTCATGATAGCATACAAAAAATAAAATGAATACTTAGGAATCATTCTAATGAAAGAAGTAAAATATCTTTATATTAAACACTACAGTGCTCTGAAAACGGATACTGAAAGGGATATCAGAAAATCAAAAAAAAATATCCCTGGTTCTTGGGTACAAAGAACAGATATAGTGAAAATGGTCATATTCCAAATTTTTATATAGATTTAATGCAATTCTTCTCAAAATACCAATAGCATATCTCACAGAATTAGAGAAAATAATACAAAACTTTATTTGAATCCAGAACAGACCTACATAACAAAAGCAGTTCTGGGCAATAAAGGCAAGACATGGGGCATTACAATTCATGACTTGAAACGATACTACAAAGCTACTGTGATACAAACAGCATTGTACTGGTCAAAAAACAGACCTGAGGATCAATGAAAAAGATTAAAAGAAATAACTCCAAACACACTCGGCCATCTTATCTTTCACTAAAGACCCAAACACTTCACAGGAAGAAAGATAGCCTCTTTAATAAATGGTGCTGGAAAAACTGATTTTCCACATACTGAAGATTAAAACTTGACCCATAACTCTCAGTATACACTAAACTAAAATCAAAATGGATAAAAGATGTAAATATTATAAGAGAAACAATCTGCTGGGTGATAGAACAGGTAGAACTCTTGAAGACATAGGTGTAGACAAAGACTCTATGAACAAA